>JAYEVE010000084.1:0-63351 GCA_036346375.1 Guadua angustifolia
CGAACAAATCACGAGAAGCACGCAAAGGGAAATAGGTAAAAGCAAGGCATTTTCATTCATAATGGCGAAAGGCCTATGTACATGTTTATCGAAGAAGAAAGGGAAAAGAAGGCGGCCAAGGCGTCGCCCAAGCTACTCGCCAGCGATCTCGATATGGCCACGATCCCGATTTCTTCCTCCACCTCGGCGGCGGCGTCGGGCGGAGACACCATCTCCATCGACCCAAAGCGTGCTTCGCCGCCTCGCGCCGGTGCTCGGCGGTCGCACTTCACCCGGTGGATCGCCATGGGGTCGAAGGAGTCATCGCGGGGTTGCGGCTCGAGGACAAAAGCCATGTGTCGTGACTTCCGCCCCTCTGGGCGAGCATGGTGCGAGTTGCGCGGTTGCCCATCTCCGTGCTCAACGCTACACTTCTCCTCGGCACCCTTGCTCACGCCTTAGCGGCCCGGCTCGGCCGCCAGGATGCCTTCTCGCCCATAGCGCCGCTCCCTCCCGGCGACCATTGCATTTGTCACGGAGAAGAAATCTCACGGCAAGTTCGGCGACGGTCGACAAAGCGGGTAGCGAACGCGGAGAAGCGGAAAGCGGTAGTGAGCGGCAACCGGTGTGGGCAGCTACCTCTGGCCCAATGACTAGGCGGTGGCGGTCGGGGCAAAACCTTGATGGTAGCGAGCGGTGGTCGCGACCACCGATACGCCTTGAGGTCCATCCTAAAAGCACCAAGAAGAAGGGTTAAGCGCCCGACAATGAAGAACATGTCAAACAAAAAAGAATCTTATGTGGCGAAGCGCCCTCGCGGGAAAAAAGCGCGAAGTGTGAGCCCACTCCTTGGCCCAGCGCTTTGCGTCGCCGGTGCCGGCGGAAGCGGCGACAACTGCGTCCTTCGGCGGAAAACGCGCGGCGGGAAAGACCCAGCCCCGCGTGCTCGAAAGCGAAGAATGGAAAAAGATACCCGGACGAAGGGTCTCTTGGTCCGGACCAGCGCCGGGTGGCGGCCGTTCCCGACTCCGGTCATCACGGGCGGACTCCCCCTTATCATCAGGGGGGCGCGTGGTGGTATCGCTGCTATCAGTGTTTCGAATACCGGCAAGTAAATTTGTAGTCAAGGGGCCGCGCGTTCCCTCTCCTTGAATGGTTGACTCGAGGGCCCAAGATGTATCTTGGTTGGGCGAATGTCCCTACTTCCGTTCGTGATAGTTCTGATTGCTTTGGGCGCGAAGGGTGCCGTGTTACAAGCAAGGGCTAAGGCGGCCTTGGCGTTTCGAGTGGGAGTAAGGATTGTGTTGCTCGTTAAAGCCATCCCCTTCTGGAGGTCTGCCTCCTTTATATAATCGGAGGCGGGTTACATAGGAAATGGAAAAGAAAGGATGGGGTGTCCTATGCCTAGGAGTCCGTGTCGGTCTCGGCGGTGATCGGTACTGCTTGCTCCATGCGTCGGTGAACACGGGAGGCGTGGTTTTTGCCTAGGAGTTGGCACCTACCCTCGAGCTTGCAGTCTTGGCGTCGTGGCGCTGGCTCGGTACCTCGGGAAGGGGCGTCCTCTGCATGCATGACCGGCGATGGTGGGCGTTTGACCGCCTCTTCGCCACCTTAGAAGGAACCCACCTTGCCGTCACTTTGTTGTCGTGTCCGGTGGGCAGTTAACTTCAGATGTTGGATGGTTGAGCCCGACCCTGGCGAGTGCGTTGGCGGGGTGCCCCCGCGGAGGTTGGAGCTGGGGCTTGAGCCTATAAGCGGGGGGTCGACCAGGCTCCCGACCTAGGGCATGGGTCGGACAACCCCTGGTCGGTTTAATTAGGGGCGAGTGTCGCCAGCGCCTAGTGGGGCCTTTAGTCGGTGGGCTTGGGCAGCCCATTCGCCCTCCCAGCATTTGGGGGCATCCAGGTATAAGTAGTTCGTCGGGCCACTCCGTGGAGTCCATCGAGGAAGCATCACGGTGATCGGCGCGCTCATGACGGTAGTCGACCAGTTGGGCCGGTGGAAACCTGCTTCGACATCTGTGTAGCGATTACCCGAGCCTCGACCGGCGGCCAAATTCTCGGCGCGGCCAAAGACAAAAACGTCAACCGGTGTTGGTGCCCCGAAGGTAAAGCAAGCAAAAAGACGGGCGAAACTTACGGCTTGATGCGTCGGGTCATGTCGTCATCGCGGTATCTTGCCGGTGGCCTAACGTGTCACCATAGGGGCGATCCGCGAACCACGAAGTCCCGATGACCGGCCCCGTCGCAGAGGATGCTGATCGTCACGGGCCACCATGGACCGTTCCCTGTCTCCTCGGCGAGGACATTGTCAATGCATGCCGGTGCGGAATCTGCCCGGGGCGTCAAGACGGCATCATCGGCGATGTCTGACCCTTTCGTTCGCCACATCTTCCAGGTGGTCTTCATTTGCAGGGTGATGTAGCGGGAGGTTGAGCCATCCAGGCGGAAATGGCAACTCTTCATGCGCCACCATCGGTGGAAACGCGGAAAGTATAAATTATCGAAAGAGAGGAAGATTGCATCACCCCAGAACATTTCGCGGAGGTAGCGAAGGTGGAAGGATAGCGATGGAGTTAGGGGTGAGGTGAAGATGGTGGATCTCGTGAAGTGAAGGGCGGTGAGAAGAACTTCGAGAATAAGCGACACGGTCCTTAAGCGCTCGGTGAAGGTAATCACCTTCTCGGGATTGCATTTTGGCGAGGCGGTGCCATACTGGCGGAGGCCCTTCGGGGCGAGACCATCCCAGCCGCGACTTATCCATCACCGAAGGAGAGCGGGAGCCATGCTGCCAGTCTTTATCTTGGTGTCGTGGTGGCAAAGGCTCTTAATATGGAAGCAAGAGATGAAGGAAGCAAGAAAGCCTAGACAATGAAAGCAATAAGAGTCCGGATTGTGGAGGCGGACATACCTTTTATAAGCCGTCGTGGCCGGGCAGTCGCGCCCATGACCGACGGTTCACAAAAGATCATAATGGGCGGGATAAGAAAGAGTTCTGGCGATTCGAGAGAATCTGTATGGTTGTGTGTGCGAGATGGGACCCGTCGGGGCGTGCAGGAGTCAAAGAATATCTCAAAATCTTCTAAGGCATGCTCGGGCAAACCGGGAGCTCTTGCGGTGTATTCTACAGGTACTCTCTCCACCGTTGTCGATTGAAATTTGTGTCATGAATATAGAAAGAAGAAGGTCCTGTATAAAGGACACAACCTGCTGAAGAGAGGCTTGGCGGGCGACCAGGACGTGTGGCCTCCCGGCAGGCAGTCGGGCGACCAGGTCCCAACCTCGGGTGACCAGGGCATGATTCTCGATGACCAGGACACGTGGCCACTCGGAGAGCAGTCGAGCGACCAGGTCACGTGGTCGTCCGCCAAGGCCGGGCCTTAGCCGATCATCCGCGAGCGGGGTTGGGAGGCTTCCACCCGAAGCCTTCACTAGGATCGTGACGTATCAGAGTCATTAAATGCGCATGGGAGCCATTAAATGCGCATGGAGCCGTTACAATGCACTTGGGAGCCATTAAATAGGTGTGGCTCCTTAACGCTATGATGACCTGTCCCTCCGATTGAGCCAGCTCTACCAAGTCCCGTTCCATCTGCACCGCCCGAGAAGGGAGAATCGTGTACAGGCGTTAAATCCGCGACATCGAACCCTTCCCCTCGGGCAATCCGAAGATAGACGGTGTCCAGCAACGGCGTAGACAAAGAGGCTCAGAAGGACAGTAGCGATAGGACTCGACACAATAAATGTAATTAATATAAAACCACTCCCTCCACTTGCTAGCCGTCCGGGAGTATATAAGGAGCTAGTGTGCATGGGGCGAGGGGAGTCGATCGATCATTTGACAACAAAAGATCCAAAGCAGAGATCGAAGATCGGGCGAACTAAGAACAAGCGGTATACTAGAGCAACACGAGCTTGAAGCGGGCGTAGAGCATTACGCATTGGGGCTCGAACAAGGTAAATCCTATGTGTTCTTGAGTTTCTGTCCTGCTCATCCAGAAAAGTAAGTGGCCGGTTGCAAAGATCCCCTCTCGAAACTTGGTTATACACTCGAACCAATCTTGTCCGGCATAAACACATGACACACTCGAAGATCCTAGGGCTTTAATTCCATACATTTAAGCGATAACCAAACCAAATATCCCATAAAAGCAGAGAAGTAAAAAGACGTTTGTACTATTCATATGATTGACAAGGAGAGCGAAAATGGCCTTGAAAGTTTTCATTCGCTCCCTATTCCATGGCTTCAATATACGCCGGATATTACGATTCGTTACTGAAATAAAAAATAAACCAACTGAAACCATAATAGCAAAAGACAACATGAAGATATGTGTGCATGTCTAAATTTTTGAGTACTACCAACCTGAACATGGCTAGCCTTATTGATCTTGGCACTTACCCTTCGGTTTTTAAAATCAGCTCTTCTTCTCACTAGAGGATACCAATAGTTGACACTCTAAAATCTAGAAGGATGCACATAAAGTGATGAATACATAAGAAAATATGTTTATTTATAGCACATCCAAGCAGAGTGTTGTTTTGATTATCTAGACCAAAATAAACCCAGAGCGTATTTTCTTATGTACATGCAAAGAAAAAGAGGGAAGGAAAAAAAATGAAATGAGGAATGATGCTAATACCTATCGATGCATTCCATAAGACATTTTAGTTCTCTAGAACATATCGAATCGAAGTGATTAGCAAATATATTGTAGCGCCTTAGAATGTAGACTCTAGAACTAAGGCGGTAAAGATCAGAACAATAGAACCTAACTATACCGGTGAGCAAAAAAACTAAAATAATCCCCAACATACTGCAAATAGGTATGCAATAATCACAATAATGTCCATAAACATCTAAGAATCTGACTAAAAAGATCGATATATTTAGAGAGGACAAAATCTAGATTACCAAACATATATCAAATTTGAGTCGTTAAGATGTGAGCAACAATGAACTAACTCATACTCCATCGTGATCTATCATCTATGGTGGCAAAATTCATGAAAATCACCATATTGCAACTATAGAATAACACAACTCTACTATTATCCTTGAGGAAATATAAACTATAAAAGTGATAGGATGCATCAAAATTGAGATCACCTCATAGCAATTCTCCTCCCTGGCAGAGTTCCTAGATCCATTTCCATAAAAGTACCGACAACAGCGCTATAAGAACAATCTGAAACAGCATCACAAACAAGACAAAGCCTTTTAGCTATAGATATAATTTTACATGCACCTAAACCTAACAACGACCGAGCAAACAAATATCCGAACTTATGAAGAATTACATAAGCTTGCTATACAAAAACTAAACCTATTTGATAGCGGTACTAATGGCTTGTTTAGTTGCGAACATAAAACCCCACAAAGATGACCACATGCAATTGTTCATGAAAGATTCAAAATTACATCATGCTTCTATTTTACGGTGACAAGACTGCTTTGGCTACTTATATTACATTTTCATTTGGCATGAATCCTTGCTTATGGGACTTAAAGTCAAAAACCCTCAATACATATGGTAACAATAGCCACATGGCGAAAAACCTAATACATATGGAACAATAGCTACATGACCAAAAAATGTTGAAGTGTCATATGTACCCTTTTTTAATGTGGTATATGCACTTATCACGAGCGGGATGGTCAAAGCAAGTAACGATTCTAAAAGAATAAGATCTTGGCCATTAGCCCAAGAAACCATTTAGGCCTCACCATCTAGACCCTTCTTGTATTTGATCAAGAAATTAGTAAGGCTCACATATCGTATTGGAAACCAAGAAAGCATGGGACTTGCTAGAAGTGGAAAATCTATTTGATGGACAATATGTTGCAAAAAATATTTTGATGGACTAAGGTATAATCGGTGTATCGCATGCTAATTCTGTTCTTTGCACATACGAAAATTTGTGAAACTAATCTAAAAGAACCAGTAAAGTAGGAGCTATAGCATTGGGACAAGAACCTACCTAAAACACACGCAAAAAAAGATTGCTTACAAATTGGTCCAAGAATCCAGTAGGCCTCATTGTATTGAAGAACTAAATCAGAGGCTCAACTTGGATTGAACCAAGGAATTACACTAACTTAGGGACTCATATTGCACTAACAAGAACAAAATTAGTACCGCAGAAGATGAAAGAACTGACCCAAACAACGAAGATGTCTGCTCCCTCATGGCGGCGAAGAGGCCGTCGGTAGGGACCATAGCCTCAACGGTGGCCACTAGCATCGGGCTTCCCACCACTGTGGCCATGAAGACCCTTTTGTAACCCCTGCCAACAATTCGACCAACAAAATCATTAGAACAAACAATTAACCATAAAAAACAACCCAAAGACAAGAAATCAAAGAACATGTCGATCAGAAGCATGGCTGAGGCGAGCTAGGACCTCGGATCTAAGCACATAACCGAATCGAATCGAAGCAAAATCAGACTATCTAACTGGGGCAAACCCGAGGGATGGAATCCAACCTCATCTGGACACCTTAAAGCTCCACCATACCTTGAACAACTCCATCGCATCCAAATCTTTGGTGCTCCGCATCGGTGCGGGAGAAGGTCCTCGTAGATCCTGCGCTAAGGCGCATGCTTGTCGGGCTCTGGCTGGATTGGACGAGGAGGAACAGAAGGCCCCATAGATCCCTCCCAACCACAGGTTGCCTCGGCCCAACCTTTTGGGCTGGATGGAGGAGGAACACCGGAGGCTCGAGACCAAGGTGGAACAAGGCAAGCGCCTGCAGGGGCGATTGGGTGAAGCGACAAGCCGGACACACTAGCGGAGGCGTGGGGGCGGGGCACATCGGGAGGCGCGGAGGCAATGGGCGTCCTGCGGCAAGGCAAGAGGAGGGAGGGAGAAAGGCGAGTCTTTGCGAGTTTTTGGCCGGCCGTGCTCAAGGGGAAGGCAGGAGGACCTCGAAGGCTCCGGAAGAAGGCGGAGCTCGTCTTGAGGTGGGGGAAACGACGAAGGAAGCCGATGGCAAGAGAGGGAGCGCAGGAGGCAAGGGAGAGGCCCGCGAGTTAGGCGAGGAAAGGGTCGAGTGGAGCTAGCTGCTAGGGTTGTGGCAGCTTACACTGCAGACGCGGACGTCAAGGTGATCGGCGGACCATGACCAAGATTCTCAGGATCCACTACCAATTTGGCGAAACTGTGAGGGCCTCTACAGAAAGATCCGGCCGCAAAGGCATTACTGTTCACACATGTGGGGGCTCCGGAGGGTTCTCCGCGCGATTCAACCGAACGTGTGGGTTTTTTCGCAAAAAAACGGGCGTGGAATGCCCTGAGGCCTCCTAACCCAAGCGCTTTAATATAGAGTATATTACTAGTAGCAGGATTCCTGCAGAACAGTTCAATTGAATTTCAATTTAGCATTAAAACTAAAAAGTTGTATATGGCATATTCTTATAGAACGGTTCAATTGAATTTCAATTTAGCATTACAAGTAAAATGTTTTATATAGCATAAGATGGATCATAAACAAAGAAAAAAACAAACTGACCAGCTGAATGCATGTATAAGAGATAAGAAAACTGCATTTGTGCCACTGAGCAGCAGTGCCATATCAAATTTAGGATTTTTCTCAAAGCACCTATTAACCGACTTTGTCAAATTAAGCAACATATTCAAATCCATGTTTTTAGATAGAGAAATAATAATAAGAATGGAGACATAAGTTTGTACGACACCTATCAAATTTAATTATACTAAGATGAATGCAACAATGGGTGCACCTAACCATATATGAGCCGTAGTTGTCCCCTCAATCCTTTGCATGACTCTTTGCTACAGCTTATACAAACTAAATATATTGGACCCTTAACCAGAAAAACTATCTGAAAAACAATGCTAAATCAACTTAGTTATTTAGTAGCTAGAAAGGTTTGCATATAAGATGTCTAGGTTATTCGTACTAAGTTATTCAAGCCTCAACGTAGGAAGATATGTATCCTTCCCTCTGAAATGACAATGAGCTCTACAAACTATGGAAATTCTATCTCCTTGAGCACCTTGAGGACATCGTCAGCATTAATTGTCTGCTTCTTTCATTCCTTCAACATATTTTTAGCACTGCAAATAAAATCATTGCCATATTATTATCTTGAAAGCATCATAAGGAGAAGCCTAATTATTCTGAAATTGGAAGCATTGACCATACAATATGGGAAAAACTATTGCTTCTTTACTTTGTGAGTTTCCTCTGCCCTCAAGTACTGCAGTTAGTTAAGGAAATTTCTCAACAAATGCAGATTCTAATCCATCCCTAGCCAACACCAAGCAAACTTTCTCACGGGTATAAATTTACTTTCTCCCATAATCCCCAAACATTTCACACAAATCCATCACATTGATTTACCAAAATCTACTAATTATTCTCGATGCATAAAATCCATCAAGATTACTCACTTTCTCTCTCAATCCAAACATGTAAGCTAACAATGAGTAGGAATCAGAATGAAACAGGGGAAGTCGGAAGCTATTGAAGAATGGAATGGAAGAATGGACGTGGTGGATTTGAAGTGGATGAGCATGCAAATGTAACCTTGCTGACCTTAATTTTGGTCTCCACAACTCCATAGGGCTTTCCTCCTTAGGGAACTCCATGTTTGAACTTACCTCACTAAAAAGCATAGCAATTGCACAAGCCATGATTGTCCCTCTTCTGCTGTTGCTAGTCCTTGTCGTCCTCCTTGTACTTGCTTAGGTGGTTTGCATTTCAAAATAGAGCAGAGAATTTTAGCTCCATTCAAGTTATCTTGAGAAGAAGGAAAAAATGAAGTGGTTGTGTAATAGCAAGAATCACATGGACTATGCGAAGCAAAACGACATCATCCAAAAACCAACAAAAAAACCAAACCAAAAACCAACGAGAGATCGATTAGGATTCCATTGTGTACATCCTCGTGACAACCCCAAAAAATCAAAACCCCGTCTCCTCCCCTAAATTGCTCGTCGCCACAGCACCTCCCCCAAAATCACACTTAGTACTACAAAAAAAATTCACTTGCTGCCACAAATTCTCACCTCTTCTTGACAGTGTCCTCCTCCTCTATTCCTAACCAGATTTGTGCAAAATCATGCTGATCCCAATTGCAAAACCCTAGCTAGATCATGAAGAGAAGGGCAAAAGACTGAAGAGAAAGTGAGGAGAAGAGAGAACCGTACCAGGGATGGGGATCACTCGAGGTCGAGCGAAGCTTCTCACTCGGGGGCAGTCGTAGAGCGAGGGACCCTGGAGCAGCATTCGCGGGGCTGGTGCTTGCGTGGAGTGAGGAAGCTATGTTGCTTGGGTGCACGCGTCAGGTGAGCGCAGAGTGAAGCGAAGGCATGGGACCCGAACGCAAAACCGAGACTCACCGAGGGCCTGGCCACAAGCTAGCTGACGTGCCCGGAAACCTTTGAACTTTAATGAAGGTAGTATTTGATCTTTTCACAACTTACTTAATATCATATTGACAGAAGATAAATGATATAGTGGCAAGAAGAGACACAAATTTGAAACTCTGTGGCACAGGGAAAAGCGAACCTTTTTTAATGGGAAATCCAGGATTGGGATAAATCTTAGGCCTTGCTTGGAAGGCTAGTTTTAGGGCCAAAACTAGTGTAAAATACTGGATCCTAAACTTTTTCAGGCTGGGTTGTGAAAGCCTACTTGGATGGGTTGGTAAACTGATAAGTTTACACCAAGTTTAGCCCATTTCAACCAGATTGAAATTATTTGCCGAGCAGGCCACATTTTATTTCTAACAAATATCAGGCTCCCTCGGCTTTCGCTGGACTCACGTTCTCGACTCCATGTGAGGGACCCTAGAGGCAAGGGTGAGGTCATCGGGAGCGATAGCAGCGACGAGATCCCTAGCATCAGCACCTCAAAATACTCAATAACGACTTCACCAGTAGCAGTAGTGGCGAGGAGAGGAGACACAACATGAACTCCCACTCTCTCCCTACTCCAATTTGGAGCCAATTTGTGCGTCTACTGGCAAGAGGAGAAAATAGCATGCATGACCCTCATTGGCGACGACCCTCAACGGCGATCTCGACGACATCAGCGATCTGCAATTCTCAACGGCAATCTCGACCGCATCGGTGAGTGCGACCGTTATCGGCGATGACGGCGAGTGCGGGCGAGCTCATCAGCAATCTTGCCTCTTGATCCATACATCCGTAGCCATTTTGCCTCACCTCTCTCCAATCACTAGGTACATCTTGGTGACGGCGACGCAACCCCAACTCCTTGCCAATCCATTCTTGGTCACCGCCACCTCGCGTTGACTTGCATTCTTGGAGGTTAGATCAGGTAACAAGCTTGAACCATCAACCCTCTTAATGGCATCTACACCCTTATCACAAAACACACAATTGTAGCCCGCTTCACATAATTGAGCAACGAACAACAAATTGTAGCTCAATGATTCAATAAGCAAAACATTGTTTAAATGAAAACCGTTTGTGATATGAATCTTACCTAAACCTACCACTCGCCTTTTCCATTATGCCAAAATAATGCTTTCTTTGTTTGTTCCATTTGCATCCAAGTCTCTAAACATCGCGTTTTCTCAGGTCATATGGTGTGTACATCCGCTATCAATATCAACGATCCACGGAGATATAGGCCTACAAAAACAAATTTAGATTTTGCCTTTTGGTACCCAAACTTGTTTAGGTCATGCGTTAGTGACATGAGACTTTGGAACCCAAATAGATTTAACGAGATGCATTGTTGGGTTTTGCGGATATGATAAGCAACTACTTGACCGAGGTTAGTTCTTTTGAGCACATAAAAGCAAAGAAGGTAAGCGTGAGCCTTATACTTAGAGTTTCCTTCGTCCTTAACAAAGTGAATGGGCTTGTTCAAAGAGCAACCACAATGTGGCTCTTTTGCCCTTGGGTGGAACATACCCAAGCCCATGTTTCATAACGTTATTGGCGAGTGGGCGTCCCTTATGCGGCAGCCACGTCCGGACCCCTCAAGCTCGGAGGCCTCGACCCGACACAGGCGTATGCGAGGCCTCGACCTAATGGCTGGACCGAGCTGCGGCCCGCGACCTCGGGCTCGGGTCGGCTCTCGTTCCGTAGTCCACCCTTGGATTACGGATCGTGCATTGCCGCCGTGATTGCCAAAAGCGGTCGTGGGGATGAAGCAGGTGCGTGCATCAAGTCCGGAGTAGTTACTGCCAGCCCTCAACGTGCATGAAGGCCACTTCCCGGGAATCTCTCCCATCCGTTGCGTGTAGAGAAGGTATAAGACCAAGGATGCGCAGTCTCTTGGGGGACACGAAGACAACACACAACACGCCATAGCTCAAGCTTAGAGCGTAGCCATTGTTGAACTTGAGCGTATACACCCTGCTCAGAAATAGCTAAGAATCTGCAAGGCGATTGAGTAGAGCTATTACCTCCCGAGGGCTCGAACGATATAAATCTCGGCCTCACGCTCGTTGTCGTCTTCTCGACCAACATCGCATCTCCTCCGTTCCTCCGTTTGAGCAAAGCGCCTGGTCCCATATCTCACTAACCCCCATCTCACTTCTTGCGGTTGGCGATCCCGATAAATCGGCATGGCCCAATGGGGCCGATTGCCGCTCATTGAGGAATGACATCAAGATCCTAGGGCATAGCACACTTAGTCCATGGACTTTCCTCGGCGTGGATTGAGCGCGGACTCGACTCAGCGTCTCGTTTCGCCGCCACCGCCACTCGGCGGCCGGTTACGGTACAGACGGTCATGGCTCCGGAGGAATGCGGATGGCCGTGATTCGCGGACCCTGACCTTCGCCGGATGGTGCAGTCGCCATCAACCAAGCCATAAGCGCCCTCCGGAGAGGGACGGGGAAACCGGCCAGCGTCTTCGGCCACGAGCTCCCTCTCGGGGCGTCTCGCCTTCCCTGGGGTCATGGCTGATCCCGATAGGGGTCGGAGCTCTTTGGCGAGCCCTAGCGAAAGAGCTCGTCGGACTGCTGACAAGTCGAACCTCCATGACAAATCGGCCTTTCGGGGACCGCTCGAGCGATGACAACTCATCCGGCCGTCATCACGCACCGTCGGATGCCTCCGCCCGATCCCTCTTCTGGCCAGACCTGGACTAGGCTTTAGCCAGGCCGCGCCGTCCGAATACCTCCTAGCGAGGTTAGGCCGGCAAACCGCACAAACTCGGTCGGCCGGCGGCGGTTGCGGGCCTCTCCGGGCGTTCGCCCGGGCCGTAAGTCGGGACCGCTGCGTTACCTACCGAGTGATTCCGTGCGGCATCATGGGCGTTCCCGCGAAGGTCGACGCCGAGTAGCCTCGACTCGAATCCAGCCGGCGAGGACCTTGCGGTGGCGACCACACCGCGCTCGACCTATGGCTGCGTGGCGTACGCAACTGCGCGCGTGCGGTGGCGGCTCGGTTCAAGCCGCTGATCGGCGTTTTAGCGGGACCAGAACCCGGCGAATTCTTGTCTATCTACTCGTCGCTATCTGGCGGCGAGCGGCAACTTGTCATGCAATTACCTCCGGCCGTCTGGGCGGTGCCGCGTGAACGGCTTTTAACGAAGCTTGGTTCCTTGGTCGTGGCGCCAAATCGGGCGCCCTGCTCCAACTTATAGAGTTATTCTGGCGGCGGGAGGAAAAGACCTAGACGCGTCATCGGGGCAAAAGCGACGCTCCGCGACTTTGTGCGGCGATTCATCCGCATGAGAACTGATCCGAGCATCTCGGCAGGGCCATCATCAAATCCTTCAAGTTAGTCGCGATCGGTGCCTCCAAACACAGAATCACCTCGCGCCTCGGCGTCAACAAGGCATTACGTATGGCGGAGCATGCAGCGGATCCGGATGGCGCGATCCATTGAGCCCCCTCGATCAAGGTAAGCGGTCTAGGTCCCGAGCCGGCCGTCCAGCCCGGGGAGGCCGACCAGCACTTGCCACCAAAAGCGGAGCGCGATCGCGGTGGCGGAGTCGCGAGTCATCGTCTCGGCGATGGCCGGCGTGAGGTCCTGAGGTCGAGATCAAGCTGGAGGGATCAAACCTTGCCAAGGTCGGCCTCGACCTCGCCGGTATGAGAACCGGCCCAGCGGGGCGGCGACCCGGGCGAGGCGGTGATGCTCGGCCTGGGGGGCGCCGGGATATGCGAAGCAAAGTTCTACGTTTCGCGGCGGTCGGCCCACGACTGCGAACTGCGGGGCTTAGCGAGCAAGATGGAGGCCTTCTATGGCCGGGAATGAGATGCCGTGCTCCGAGGATGGCGACCAACGAACGGTGAAGCGCCCGGCACGAACCGGCGACCTCGATTTGGAGTTCGGCGGGCGGGCGGATCGATGTCATCTTCGGTGACTCGTCGGCTTACGATCGGTAGAGTCAAGACCGCCCGAGCCATCTACCGGGTTCGTGGGAAGCCCATCGGCTGACCACCAAGTGGTTTGGGGCAACCATCACCTTCTCTCGAGCCTCTCCAAGGTATGGCCGAGACACGAAGACCGCCAGGTCGTGACCCGACCATCGCAATACGCGGATCGAGTAGCGTCATGGTCGGCGGCGGCTCTCTTAACTTCTGTGGCGGGGCGCTTGCCGGATCTGATTCCCGATCGAAGGTCAGAACATCGCCATACCCTTCCGGGATCGTGCCGGAGCTCGACCATCCCCTGGGTGGTGGTCTTGCCCGTTCAGCCGGCAACTTCGGACAACTTCCGCGAATTGGTCACCTTGAGGTGGTCGAGGAGACCTCGTCTAGCGCCATCCTCGGGCGGCTGCCTTAGTCAAGTTCTGGCGGACCAACCATTATAGCCATCGTTGTATGAAGCACAAGCTAGCAGCATCATCCGTCGCGTCGATCTGCGGCGGCACATGGATGTGAGACCAAGGCCTTAGCTCTTGCGGGGCTACCCGGTAGGTCGGGGGCGCGAAGAATGCGCGGAAAGCGGATCCAGTGGGGCGGCGAAGAACTGCGCTCGAGGAGGCGACCCAACCAAGTGCATCACGTCTCGGCGGTGAGTTCCAAATAGGAACTCGAGCTTCGTCACTCGCCGATGCCAACAAGGGTATATTAAACAGGAGCCCGAGACATGCGGCGTTAGAGGTGATCGAGCACAAGTTGCGGGTGAGATCCGGCTCTCGCCGCCCGAAGCGTCGCTTCTCCCGGAAGAAAGTCGCGGTCATCAAGAGAACCTTGACAAGCTCTTGAAGAGCGGTTTCATCCGTGAGATTGACTACTCGAGTGGTTGGCCAACCCGGTCATCGTCCCGGAAAAGGAGGAAAGTGGAGAATGTAAATGCGACCATCGAGGGTTGAACTCGGCTTACGAAGGACAACTTCCGCTTCAGCGCATCGACGGATCGTCGACTCCCGCAAATGCCAAGATCTTGAGCTTCTTGGATGCTTACCGGGATACCACGGATCAAGGGGCGATCGGCAGCGAAACAAGACATCCTTCATCCGCCCGTTTGGCACCTATTGCTATCTGACCATATCGTTTAGTTGCCAATCCGGGGGCCCGCGTTTGATCGATGACCAAGACATTTGAACCTCAGTTAGGCGAAACCTTGAGGTCTCGTGGGCGACATCATCGTCAAGAGCCCCTCCGAGGGCAACCACGTTCGCGACCTGAGAAACCCGCCAACTGAATAGGCACAAGATCAAGCTCAATCCCGAGAAGTTCCGTGTTGTGGCGTCGGGAGGTGCTCGGCTACATGATCGGGGCTCGGGGTCGACCGAACCGAGAGATTGAGCGATCGAGAAGATGGCGCCCACCGATCAACAGTGAGAGCCCCATCCGCCGCATGGTCGCCTCAGAGATTCATCTCGAGGCCCTAAGAGCGTTCCATTCTTCCAAACTCGCGAAGCACCTGGGCTTCGAGTGGACTCAGAGGTGCAATGTCCTTGACCACTTGAAGGTATAATTGCTGCCCCACCCTCCCCATAACGCCACAACCGAGCGAGAGGTTGTCGCTTTACCTCGCGCCACCCACCCACGCTGGCTGCTGGTTGCTCGTATGAACTGGGTCCCAAAGAGCACCAATTTATTACATCACGACGCCTTCTGCACGGCCCGGGAGCACTACCCGCAGTACGTAGTCGCTGTATACTCTCCTCATGGCTTCGCAAGCTTTGGCACTATTTCAACAGACATCGTAATCATCCCGAGCAACTTCCCACTCGAGGACATCCCGAGGAACTCTGCAGGGTGGCGACCGAACCGCCAAATGGGCCATGGAGTCGGGCGGCGCTCGACGCCCGTGTCGCAGGGTCTGACGGCCATAAGTCGCAAGTGCTCGCCGACTGCGGGTCGAGCAGACGTCAGCAGCCCGCCTCCCGAACTTCGTGTCGAGGAGGAGAAGCCCCGGTCATGTTCTTCACTACCAAGGTCCTTCAAGCCGGGCCGGGATCCTTATCCTTACCTCCCGTGACCAGATTCTAAGGTATGTGGTTCTGCTTGGCTTCCAACACCAACAATGTGGCAGAGTATGAAGCCCTTTTCCGGCGGCTTACGAGCTTGCAAGTCATTATGGTGCCTTTACCGGTCGCGGAAGGGCGCATCTACCAGCCATCAACCGGCTCAACAAGGACTACCAAGGTTTCTGGAGACTCGATGGCAAAGTACTCGCCGAGGTGCGCAAGATGGAGAAGTGGTTCCGTAACTTGAACTCAAGCACATCCCCGTGAGGACAACTCCAGCGGACTTCCTCTCCAAGCTCGCTCCTCCGACGCACGATATCCCCCCGATGTCATCCTCGAGACGCTGATGTCCCATCGATCTCCGGATCAAGAGGTCATACTCACTGTGGTCGGCGTATCCTCCCGGTCGAGCCCATCCACAATTTCTTGCAAGGGCGATTCGCCACCCGACCGCCGAGAGGAGCAGGTGATCGCGATGGGCGAGCTTGTACACACTCGCGGATGGCATGCTCTGGCAAAGTGAATGTTTCGGGCGAATCGTTTCGCGGCCCCGACGCTGGCAGCATCTTCGGGAGGAGGGTAAGTACCATGCATGACATTCACTCGTGCCTTTGTGGAACACACTCTTCATACAGATTCATGGCCCAGCAAGCCTTCGCGATGGGGTATTATCGCCAACAAGACTTCAGATGCTCAGAATATCGCTCGCACCTACCGAGCATGCCAATTCCACGCCTCGAAGTCGATCACCGCCCACGGGCCCGCATCATCCCGGCCGCTTGGTCTCTTCTCGACATGGGGGCCGGCATCCTCTCACTTTTTCTCAGCGATCGGAGGAAAGAAGTTCTCGCTCGTCATCAAGTGATACATTCACCAAGTGGATAGAAGTCGAATCCTGCCTCGACCATAATCGCCGCTACCGCTCGCTTTTTTCCGCTTGTTCGTGGTCACCAGTGCACGGGTTCCATGCAAAATTATCAACGATAACGGTATTTCGGCCACTGAGTTGTTCCAGAGTTTTATGAGGAACTCTAAGATCAAAGTATGCTGGCTTCGCTGGCTCACCCCCAGAGCAACGGACAAGCGGAAGGCCAACGGGCAAATCGCCCAGTATAAGAAACGAAGTTGCGATGAGCTCTAACGCTGCGGCAAGACCTGGTGGACGAACTCCCACCGCCCCACGGCTTATTCGCAGACAATTTAAGCCGAGCGCACTGTGGTCCACACCCTTCCGGTACGTGGTTCGCATCAAGCCGCCCCGCCTCCCGCCGAGGTTACGCTGGCTCGCAGGTCGCCTTGGTCGACCAAGTCGACTTCGAAAGCACGAGCGGCTCTTGAGCTTACTCGCAGAAGAAGTAAGATGTCGGCATTGCCACGATCAACGCACCACCCGCGAAGCTCTTCGCAGACAGCGCCCTGGCCAGACGACCTAGGAAGCTTCCTTGTTGGGACCTAGCCCCGAGGTGGATCAGTGGCCTGGCCCAACACCAACAAGTTATCCCCACGGTGGAGGCCCCTATAGAGTCGCTTTCAACAGATCGCGACGGGCTTAACAGGCCAGCGATGTTCGATGGCAGAGAGCTCTCTAGCTCGTGGAACATAGATCGCCTTCGAAAGTTTTATGTGTAACCTCTATACCTTAAATTTCAATAAAGCTGTTCTTTATTCTCGCTTCTTATGTCTGCTACCACTGCGTGTTGATACGGTCCTCTTTGTCCGAGACTCTTTTTCTTCACGACCTTCGTGACGCAGAAGCATTTGGTTTTGGTCTAGTGTCATGAAGCTTGACGTTCACCCTCAAAGTGACGAGCTAAACGTAGTTTAAACTCTTCGCAATCTAGTTTCCCTCGTGCGTGCCTCACCTAAGAGCCTCGCCACTTTGATCAGGAGCGAGCGCGCGACGGTCGCGGCCAGATTCGAACGTTAGTCCCAAGAATCATCTCTTTATCATCGTTGTCACGCCTATGTCCCCTCGCGGACTTTTTTCTCCATTCTGCAGTCATGTTCGCGAAGCAGATAAATCGGCTACCAAGGCCGTCGGTTGTCGACCCTGACTCCAATCGGGCCGGATAAGGGTATCCTGTTGGTATACTTACCTACTCTACCGCTTGACTAGGAGCGAAAAAGGGCAAACACCAAATGTACTACTTGCCGGAGGAAACGTAATGGGGTGAGAGTTCTCTACTTTCCAAAAGTAGCATAGCTCTATTAACACATTTTGTCTTAAGCGCTTATTCAGATCGGCCATCTCGCAAGTAAGTGTTCCTCCGCCGAGCCTGGCCGACCTTGGCCTCAAGGTCGACAGCCACGCCTTCGTTATCGAGAGTTTTGAGTGCTCCGCCTGCTTGGTGCCGCGGCGCCTCGGATTTGGGCTATGGCGCCTCGCCGCCGCTTTTTCGCGCCAGCTTCCTTCAAGCTCATACCTTGGCCTCGAGCTCGAGGATGCCTTCGCCGAGGAAGTCAGCTTGTTCCACCGGCTTTCCAAGGTTACCATTTTGGCTCGGCTTTACTCAAGGCCTCACTGCGCGCCGAGCTTCCCTTCAAGCTCCGTGATTTGGCTCAATTCGGGATGCCTCCATCGAAGAAGGCGCCAGACTGCAGCCAAGCCTTTCAGTGGCTCGACCTTGGTTCGCTGTACTCGAAGCGCCTTGGGTCGAATCGCAAGGCTTGCTCCACGGCCTTGAAGTTAAACTCGTGTCGGAGACCTCGGTTCCGCTCGAGCTCAGCCTGCCAGGTAACCTCCTCGCTAACATCGCTCGGTGAAGCTCTGCCCCCGCCTGCCCGCCGAGCTCCTCCCGATCAACCTCAATGGTCCCTCGATGAACTCTGAGCGCAAATTCTCTCACGCCCACCACGCTGTGAGGCCCTTAGCACGCTTCTACAAGGTTTTGAATCCTCGCAGATCTTAGGAGACATTATCGACGCCTTCATGACATGTGGAGGGTGGCCCGAGATGTTTACAAGGAACTCAAGCTTACAAGTTACAAGGTATGTGGAGGGATCCTTACCCCGCTAACTCGCTCTGTGCTTCATATGCCACAGATACTCCTCACGATCGCCGACACGATCACGGAGATCTCCTCTCTTCGTCGCCCACTACCCTCGGTGAAATCACCGCAACGCACCACCGCACGCTGAAGCCGAGACCTTCACCCCCACGCTCGCGGCGGCGGGATCCCGCCGCCGTTCGGCGGGGCCCAACCTCGCTTAAGAGAGCGGGCGCCACAGCAAGATTGGTCTCGACCTTGCGGGTCGGGCTCCGCCTTGCCTCCGGCTACGGAGGATCTGCGGTCGGGCCGCCACGCGATCATCCTCCTCGCTCGCCGAGGCACGGCCTCGGCCGTGTGTGCGGCCGGCTGAGCAGGTGCCCGAGGCGCCTGGCAGGGCTGCCTCGGTGGTCGAGGCTGCGCCGGGCCAGCCTCAAGCGACGGGCAAGAGCGGCTGGGACCACATGGCCGGGCTGCCGTGACTGGTGCTCTCCCCACGCCGATTTCGGTGGAGGTCGGCCAGCACGATGTCCTCTCGCCCGCCGTTGTCGAATCCCATACTGTCGCGGCCGAGTTTTTCTCGCCCCGGTCGCCGACGCCTTTGGTCGAATCTCACCGACGACCAGGTTCGCCACTCTCGCGGGGGTCCACGCGGGCCCGAGGGTCTGCTACGGGCTAATATGTAGGAGCCCGCCTCCTCCTCGAATCCCCTGACTCGCCTCGACAACAAATGCATCACAAACGGCAAGTTTCGAGTGCCGGTGCTCAAGGTCCGCGATCAAAAACTACACCTGCCGGAAGATGCGGGAAGACAAGAGTTCTGAAGCCGTGGATTTACCCGTCACTACCGCTTTGAGGGTCGACGAAGGTCTTGCTGCTCCCTAAGGTCGATGGGGCACTTCATGGCGGTCCTCGATTTCAGGTTCTTGAGTCTGCGGTTGCTTCCACGCCATCCGCCGCGGGCGGAGTTCGAGCTTGAGGTCCCGGAGCGGAGAGGGCTCGGGGACTCGGCGGCGGCCGCCATCACTGGCCCGCGAAGAGGAAAACTCATCAACCAAAGAAGGCACACGTTAACGGCTCGGCTCATCCAAGCAGATCCTTACCATGGCACTAACCACCCCATTTGACGCGGAGGTTTCTTCGGCCCGGCGGTCCGCTTCGACCGGGAAGGCCTCTTCTCCTTTTTGTTTTGTTCTGGGCAATGGAGATCCGCTCGTCAGACGAATCATTTCCCGATGGTCTCCGCCAGACATGAAAGGATCACGAGGGCCCTCAGGTCGCCAGTCGGAGCCATTGGTCGATGGCTTACTCGCCTTTCTACGCGAGCACGCCTAAGATGAGTTGTCCATGGAGAAGCAGCGCTAGTTTTAACATCTCGCTCATCCCGGGCAACCTAAGACTCCTTCGGCAACAAGTAAAGGAACGACCCTTAGAGAAGATCGAGGGTAGACTCGAGCAAGACCACGAGGCGTGGAGGCATACCGCGACGTATTCTCGCTGGCCTGCCGTCGAGCGCGCCTTGATCTCAGAGAACAGGGCGCGCCCGCCGCAGGGGGGACACCCGATTCGCAGAAGTCAATAACGACGTCTGCCCGCGTGAGACCGCTGGCAGGCAGAGATGAATGGCGCGATGGCCTCTTCTGCCGCCTCGAGATCGCCCGCCCGGGTCTCCTTCTTCCGCCGACGGGCTTTCTCTCCGATGACAACAAGGCCGAAGTTCTTCAGTAGAACCACCGCTGGATCATGGCCCGAGGGAGTCCCGAGCTTGATCTTGGGAAGGACCACTTGAGCCTCTGTCGCTGCCTAAGTAGAGGCATCCGACCACGGGTCCTTCCCAGAGCGGAAGAGGTCAAGTATCGGAAGAAAACGAGGGGTTGGGAAGGATTCTAGGAACCCTCGCACAAGTGGGAGAAGATGGCGAGAGTAAGAATGGAGTTCGCACCAAGTTTATGAGCTCGATTCATGGAATCGTGAGGACCACGGAAGGAACTCGCTTCTCCGGTCCGTGAGGCCAAGAGGACGAGTGCTCGGTGCAAACGATCTCGCTGCCCCTAGGGAGTGGCTCGGTCTTGTTCGGCACCGCCATGTGACAACGTGTTCTCCCTTAGCTTGGCTATGGCGATCGCGCGATTCCGGCCGGCTAAGCGGGGAGGAGGTTTTTGCTTGGGCACGGAGGCTTGAAGACGGCGGCACCGTCGGGAAGTTTCCTCAACAGTCGCTGCGGTTTTGAGTTTATAGGACGCATCGTCGCAAGATCCAGTCTGCGGTGCTTCGAAGGATGCGCCGGCCACGATTTGACAGGTGCAATTAAGGCCTGGGTTGCGGTTTCGAGACATAGCAGGTGTCCACCAAGCGTTTGCATCTGTACCGGGGTTCCGGAGATCAAGAGGCGCCAGTGTCGCTTTCATCACGCCCCGGCGCTACGCGTTGCTACCGACCTCGACCTCAAGCTCGGGTTCCGGAATCAATCTCGACAGCAGAGGCTCAAGGCTCCGACCGTGTTCGCCATTTAACCTTAAGCCTCGGGGGCTAGCCGATGAGGGTCGGGCATCCCTGATCGGCCAACGCGACGGCCAACGGACCTCTAAGCTCGGAGGCCTCGACCACGACTGGCGTATGCCGAGACGCCGACCTAGAGCGCTGACCTAAGCACGGCCCCCAAGACGACCAGTTTCGTCGGCTCGCTCGTCGTCGTAGTCCACCCTTGATTACGGATCGCGATTTGACCGGCGGTTGCCAAACGCTGGTCGTGGGGATGAAGCAAAGGCGGCATCAAGTCCGGCAAGCATCGCCAGCCCTCAACGTATGAAGGCTACTTCCGGAATCTTCCCATCCGCTATGCAGAGAAGGTATAAGACCAAGGATGCGCATCTCTTGGGGACACGAAGACAACACACAACACGCCATAGCTCGAGCTTAGACGTAGCCATTGTTGAACTTGAGTCAGATACACACCCTTGTACTCGTAAATAGCTAAGAATATCGCTGCAAGGCGGCGAGGTAGAGCTATTACCTCCACAGGCTCGAACCAAGATAAATCTCGCCTCACGCTCGTTGTCGTCTTGTTCACCAACGCCGCATCTCCTTCGTTCCTCCGCTTGAGCAAAGCGCAGCTTCGGGTCCCATATCTCACTAACCCCCATCTCACTACTTGCAGCTGGCGATCCCGATAAATCGACAGCTATTATTTGGCGCTTCTGAGAATTCCTCTAATCCTTTGCTAGACTTATAGGACTTTTGAAGTCCATCTTCAATCATTCCCTTGAGCTTCTCATTTTCATGAGCTAATACTTGCAAAGTCTCAAGGTTAGTGGTACAAGCATCAACATTAACATTATAGCATCTAGCACATTCATTGCTAGTAGACGGTAATGAGGAATTGGAGTTACCTGCCGAGGAGTTAGAAGAGCTATTCGAGAGATCAACAAGCTTCACTTCAAGAGCCTTGCAAGCATCCTTTGCTTTGGCAATTTCCTCTATGAGTGAAGCGTTGGTGATCTCAAGACTAGTTAACTCGGATTTGGTCATTTTTGAACTTTTGACCAACTCCTTATACTTTCTTTTTTCATTGGTTAGGTTTTTCTCTAGCTCAAGATTTTTCTCTTTTTCAAGAATGAGCAAATCCTCTTGAGCTTCGAGAGCAGCCTCCTTTTGCTCAAGGGTTTCCTCCAACTTCTCAATATCTTTTAAAAGTAAATCTAATTTTTGGACATCAAAGTCCTTCATGGACTTGAACGCACTATCATCATCACTAGCGTCATCGCTATCATCTAGGCATGAATCGACAATAGAAGGGGATGATGTTTTGATTGATATCTTGCGCCCCTTGGCCATAAGGCACATTGGAGCGTCTTCGTCGTCATCGCTCAAGTTGTCGAAGAGGCCCTTCGACATTGTTGAGGTGGAAGGCACGACGATGGCGACGGAGGCAACTCCTCCTTCGTCGGAATCGGAGCTTGAGTCGGAATCGGAGTTTGAATCCCACTCTTCTCCAATGTGAGCTTGTCCCTTGTGCTTGTAATGCTTGAACTTTTTGCTTCTTTCCTTGTCCTTGCCCCGGTACTTGTCCTTCTTGTAGGGCTTGTCTTCTTTCTTCTCTCGTTGTGGGCATTCGGCGATGAAGTGGCCAGGCTCCCCACACTCATAGCATTTTCTTGTTGAGTGCCTTCCTCTTAGGGTGTAAACGGGTCGGGTTTTTTCCCGCCTGATCTCGACCGGATCGGCCGTGACCGAATCCGGACGGAATTTAAATATCCTGGCCGGATACGGACGGATCCGATATTTAAATTCGATCCGGATCGGATTCGATGCCTAATATCCGGAAAAAACCGGACGATCCGGATATCGGATATTATTCCTATCCGGATATCCGGATGGGTATGGCAGAAACTGTGAATTCAATCGGCCTAGGCCCGCTTCACCTTCTCGACGTCGACTTTTTTCCCCAAAGACTTGTGAAAGAATTTCGCTTTGTCGCGATCTTCGTTGATCGATGTACTCCTTTTGTCCCATCTCGCACGGAACTTCAAGATGCATGTGGTGCATTTACGAATTCCCGCAAGTCGGAACATTAATTTTGTTAGAGAATCCCATCCGCACCAACTTCAAGATGCATGTGGTGCGCGCTTGCACCAGCAAACTAGCAAGTTCGCATGCATGCACTCGTGCAAATGCAGGTGGTTTACGAACGACGCGAGACGCGACGGAGATGTTCTCGTCGAGCTTTGCGCACGCATCGATGGAGTTCTTTTGTTCATGCGACCGAGAATATCGCATGTCCTTCGAAGGAGGGAGTAATTGTTAGGTCTGGTTTTACACGAAGGAAATCGGTATACGCACACACACGGCGAAGAAATTAATTGTTAGGTCTGGTTTTACACATTCATCAAGAAAATGAACTTGATCAATTAATGTATAAAGAGTTACAATGTGGTTTGATTCAACATATATTACTTTATGTATGCGTGCATTATCCGCTCTCAATTATCCGCTTCCGATCCGAATCCGCTATATATCCGATCCGAATCAGATCTCGACTATCCGGATCCGTGATCCGGATCCGCTAGCTCCGTATCCGGCTCCGAATCCGGGAAAAAAATATGGGTTAGGATACGGGAAGAGCAATATCCATCCGTATCCGACCCGTTTACACCCCTACTTCCTCTAGACTTGTTCCATTGGTGTTTAGAGTGGCTCCCTGGCTTGTAGCCCTTCTTCTTGAGAAACTTGTTGAATCTTCTCACAAGCAAGGCCATATCATCATTGGTTAAGGGGCCACACGACTCTTCATCATCACTAGTGCTCTCTTCCACTTCTCGCACGATCTTGACGGCCTTCAAGGCGATTCCCTTCTTCTTTCCTGACTTGAGCTCTTCAACCACTTCCGCTTCTTTGATCATCATTTCATCCATCATTAGCCTCCCAATTACATCATGAGGCGTGAGAGTGTCAAAGTTTGGTCGATCCCGGATGAGTTGCACCAAATTGCGGTTGGTAGGGGTGATCACTCGAAGGATGATCTTGACAACGGCTTTGTCAGTGAGATCGGTACATCTAAGACCCTTAGCTTGATTCACCAACACCATCAAGTGGTCGAACATTTTTGTATATGAATCTCCTTCCAAAGTAAATCTGCTTAGCTCACCAATAATGAGCTCGATCTTGGACTCACGGACATTTGATATCCCTTCATGAGTAAGCATGAGTCTTTCCCAAATTGCCTTGGCGTCTTCAAGTCCATCGACTCAGTTGAACTCTGAGTAGCTTAAAGCATTGAACAAGGCATTGATGGCCAAGTCATTGAAATGTTGAGCCTTCTTTTCTTCGGGAGTAAGCTTGTTTAGGTCCGTCGCTTTAAAACCTATTTCTACAATCTCCCAAATACACGGGTGAAGTGATCTCAAGTATATCTTCATTTTATGTTTCCATGCGCATAGCGAAAGTACCGCTTAAATGAGGTGCTCTACCGATGACACGAAACATAAGGTGAAGAGCTTGAAACTCCAATAGCGTGGTATTCATAAGGAATTCAACCCTTTGTCGAACCCGTGGCCTTGTCTTGGTCATTTTGCCATTATTCATTCTTTTCTATTAGCGACATCTTGATTTTCCAAGCGGTTAAGCCAAACTACGGAGATTTGGCTCTAATACCAATTGAAAGGACCAGAGATGTCGCCTAGAGGGGGGTGAATAGGCGAATTAAAATTTTGCAGCAAAATAAAATCTCCCGAGGGTCTAAGCCCGGAGTGTCCGGGGTTTTTATTCGGATACTCCGGTATGTCCGGACTATTCGGGGTAAGGGGTCCGGATACTCCAGATTGGAGACCTCGAAGTGAGATTTTAAATCTACAATTTTCCAACAATCTAATTGAACACAATTGTTCTAAATACTATCAGGTACCTGAGGATGATGTAGATCTAGAACCAAACACAGTAATAGAGTAGATCGGGGCTCCCAAAAGTTCAAGACCACAAACCCTAGCAAAAACAAATGAAGAACACGAAGACAATTATTTTTACCCGAAGTTCGGATTCTTGAAGGGAATCCTACGTCTCCATTGAGGAGGCACAAAGCCCGGATCCCTCTTGACCACTATCCTCCTGGTGTTGCACAAAGCACTCACCGGTCTTCACTTCTTGCCTCTTCGTGCATTTGGGATCCTCCTTAGATCCCAAATAGGAACTTGAGCTCATTACTTTCCTCCGGAAGAATGCAGATGTGTTCGCCTGGGAGCTGTTCAACATGCCCGGGGTCCCAAGGGAAGTAATCGAGCACAGGCTAGTTGTTCGGCCTGATAAGAAACCTATGCGCGAGGCTCGTGTTTTTCCTCGAAAAGCAAGCAATCATCCGGGACGAACTCGACAAGCTCCTTAAGGCCGGTTTCGTCTGAGAAGTTGAGCATTCGGAATGGCTAGCTAATCCGGTTATCGTCAAGAAGAAGGGGGGCAAGTGGTGCATGTGTGTCAACCACACGGGCTTGAATGTTGCATGTCCCAAGGACAATTTCTCGCTGCCACGTATAGACCAGTTGGTCGACGCAACAGCGGGGTCCCAGGTGATGAGCTTTTTGGACACCTACTTAGGCTACCATCAGATCAGCATATCACCTAAAGATGAAGAGAAAACTTCCTTCATTACCCCATTCGACACGTTTTGCTATACGACCATGTCTTTCTGTCTTAGGAACGATGGAGCGACCTTCCAGCGCCTCATGCAGAAGACCTTCCTAGATCAAATAGGTCAAAATCTGGAGGTCCCTCAGGGAGATCAACTCCAGTATCAATTACACTTTGTCACGACCAATAACGCGGTGGAGTATGAAGGCCTCTTGGCCGGGCTGCAAGCATGCAAAGCGCTCGGAGTCCAGCGACTAACTTAAACGGCGATTCACAGTTGGTCGTCAACCAAGTCAATAAGGAGTATCAATGTTCTGATAACTCAATGGCGCTTTATTTGGTTGAAGTGAGGAAGATGGAGAAGTACTTTAAGAATTTTGAAGTACTCTACGTCCCCACGAAGGATAATTCCCTGGCTGACCAACTTTCAAAGATCGGTTCCTCCCAAATTTTCGCTCCGGCAGGAGTGCTCGTCGAGCACTTATACAAGCCCTCCATTCCCTCTGTAGAGGAGGCATCGGAGACGTGTGGTAACATCTCTCTTCTCGAGCATGGTGCGAATTGGATGACGCCATTCATCCAATATCTTGCACATGGGACACTGTCCGAGGAAGAAGCTGAGCGTTCCCAGCTTATAAGGCGATCCTCTCCTTACAAGTTGATCGAGGGTGTCTTGTACCGCAAAGGAGCACTGGGAGTCCTCTCCAAGTGCATATCTCAAGAAGAGGGCAAATACCTTCTTAGAGATATCCATGAAGGAGTGTGCGGAGCTCACTCGTCTTTTAGGACGCTTGTGAGTAAAGCCTTCCGATTGGGTTATTATTGGTCAACGGTCTTAGCCGATGCTCGGTTGATTGTAACGACTTGCAGAGCATGCCAGTTTCATACCCGCAAGGTACATCAGCCAGCGTACGTGCTTCAAACCATTCCTCTATCATGTCCATTCTCGACGTGGGGAGTTGATATATTCGGACCTTTCCCCCGAGGTCAGAAGAGCTGCAAATTCTTGATCGTGGCTATTGACACTTTCACTAAGTGGATCAAAACCGAACCCGTGTCGTCCATTTCGGCTCAAGCGGCCAAGAAGTTTTTTCGCAGTAACGTGGTGACGCGTTTCGGCATTCCCAATCACCTCATCACAGATAATGGTACTCAGTTCACTAGTGAACTGTTTCAGGCCTATTGCAAAGACATCGGGACAAAGGTCTGCTTCACCTCTGTAGCACATCTGTAGAGCAATGGAGCGGCTGAGCGAGCAAATGGGCAGATTGTTCAAGGGATCAAAAAGAGAATTTTCAAAAACCTCAGTCAGCATGGTCAGTCGTGGGTGGACGAGCTCCCTTCCATCTTTTGGTCAATTCGCACTACGGCAAGCCGAGCTACGGGTGAAACCCCTTTCCAGCTTGTTTATGGTGCAGAGGCCATATTGCTAGCTGAAACAGTGTTGGGTTCTCCAAGAGTGCACTTGGTCGATAGCGTTGACCTAGAGCTTGAGCGTCTCATAGACCTAGACCTCGCTAAGGAGACACACGAATGGGCTTTGCTGTGATCCGCGATTTACCTACAGGCTCTTCTAGTCATGCGGCCAAGTCAGTCCGACCAAGGACCTTGCAAGTTCATGACCTAGTCCTGCGTCGAGTTCAGGACTTGTCAAAAGCTAACAAGCTGTTCCCCAGATGAGGGGGTCCGTTCACGGTCATCTCGGTAGCACGCCTGGGGGCTGTCCGCTTGGCGATGGAGGATGGTCGGGTGCTCGCCAGCTCCTGGAACGTCAATCAATTATGTAAGTTTTTTGTCTAGCTTTTATCTACTGAGTGTTTTATGAAAGTTCAGCTGATTTTTTCTATAAGATTCAGTTCTTTCGCCCCTGTGATTTTCATTCTTTCTAAGATTTTGTGAATGTCTTTGAAGTCCCTGCCTGTTGGTAAGCAAACTCAGTCTCGCACAAGGTTACACTCTCCTCCTCACGGTCTTGATAATGGGATGAGCGCGTGCAGGCAAGAACATTCATTTCATTCGGTTTATCCTAAGGTTTGGCTAGCGTGCGTAAGAACGCTCAAAGTGTCACGACAACACCAGATCACTAAGCTCGCCACCAGAGACTTCAGTCTACATAAGCTGATTATTGTTTGCAGTAGTTTTTCGCTGCAACTTCACAATCGCATACAGACACCCTCTCGGATGGTCCAGAGTCTTAGTTCAATCCGCACGTGCTTGGTCGTCATGCGCTTTGTCGGACAACCGCACGTTCTTCCTCATCAAGACCATGCTCGCAACTTAGGGGCATGGATTCGAGACGCTCGAGAAGTTAAGGCCGTGCGCGTATTTCTTTCTCTCGACCTAACCTATGCTCGCAACTCGCAGAAGTGGCGGTTAGGTCGTTAAGGGGAGGAGCGCGCAATTTTTCTAACTATCCTGTGAAAGAGCTCGTGCTCGCAACTTAGGTGCACGACCTTTATTCACAGCGGGGGCTTAGTAGGGACGAACTACCGTGTTTTTTCTAAAAACGCTTGCTCGTGTTTCGTTCTCTCTGCTATCTTTGTTCGCTATCTTTTTCGTCCACTTGCTTTGTTTCGTCTGTTTTCTACAAGCACTCATTGGGGGACAAGTCATGAAAGATGCAGGGCAAAAGTCATCTACTTTCTCATTCAAATATCAATGAATTTATATGAAGTAAAGTATCAAGCAAAGGAGCTATTTGCTGAGCTTCGCCTCTCTGAGTGCCGAAAGTTTTTCCTTCGCCTCATCGAGCTCAGCATCAAGGTCGGGGACTCACCGTCGAGCTTCGTGTCCTTCGTGGGCCTCTTGGCGGAGTCGCTTCGCCTCCTCCTTGTCTTAGTTAGCAAGTTCGGTGGCCTCCCGAGCAGATTGGCTCAGCTCGTCCACCTTCTTCTCCAAGGCTTTAGAGTGTTGCTGCTCTTGCTCAAGCTTTAGCTCGAGCTCGCATATCCGCTCTCTGTTTCTTGTGGCATTATCTTCGACTTGGCACAATTTCTTCTGTCTCTCCTGGACCGAGGCTTCAAGCTCGGCCAGCACTTGCTCGAGCTCCACTATCTTAGTGTCTTGCTCAGCATAGTGCTTAGCCACGAGCTCAGGAAGAACAATTGCTGCCTTGAAGTCTACCATGGTCGCCCAGAGCACCTGCGTGCGAGAAGGTATTAGTTTTTTATCGTTTCCAAAGAATAAGGTCTTAGAAAGGAAGTACCCTTACCCAGTAGAGACAGTCATTCAGGTTCTCCTGGAAGGCCTTGGTGACATCTTCCTCCTGAAGGTCAGCGAGATCTCCCGCAGTGGACTTCGACTGGGAGACTTCAACTTCCTCCCGAGCATGTTCTTCGCTCGGGGCCTTCTTGTCCTCCTCCCGAGCATGCTCTTCGCTCGGGGGCTCCTTATCCCCTTCCCGAGTAGGTAGTTCGCTCGGGGGCTTCATGCCTCCTTCTCGGGCAGGTGTTTCGCCTGGAGGTACGGGGTCTTTTTCTTTGTCCCGAGCATCTAATGTGCTCGGAAGCACCAAATACTCCTCCCGGGGAGGTTCATCCTCCCGGGGAAGTTGGCCTTCCTGGAGAGTTGGTCCCTCCAGGGCTAGAAGCTTTGCGACTGGTTGGTCAGCTTCGGCGGTGATGTCTTCCGCCGTCACAAGGTCGACAGCTTCCGCCATCACAAGGTCGGCAGCAAGGGCAAGTTGTTTCTCTGTTGCACGGTCGAGGATTTCATCAACCATAGCCCCAAAATCCACAATGCCCCTTCGAGCTATCACGCCCATGTCAATAGAGTGGGGTTAGCTCTAACGAAAAAAGGAAAAAAAGGGGGGGAAGGGAAAAATGGAGCAAAAGAATCACCTTGGTTGAGCTCCTCACTGTCATCTTCGGCGGTCTTGGTCACTGCTGCGACCACTAGCTCAGACCTCTCCGCGGCAGCGCTGCTGACCCTCGCCATCAGAGGGTCGACATCGTCCATGTCGACCTCTTCCAAGGTTTTACCTAGGCACCCTGGTTGTGCCCCCGATGATCGCCGGCACCTCAAGGTAAGAGGCGCAAGATCTTCATCCTCCTCCTCGAGCTCTCCCGCCGAAGCGCCCGAAGTTGTCCAAGCAAGCTTGGCCTGGAGGGCAGCGATCTCCCCCTTCAGCGCCTTACGCTCAGAGTCCTTCGCCTCCTCAGCTAGCCTCGTCTGCTTTGCGAGCTGTTGCAAGTGAGCCATCAGACCCAGTTTTCTCTCGTTATACTCCTTCATCCATGTCTTCAAGTCTCTTACCTCCATTCTATCGGCGAGCTTCAAATGTCCCCGGGGAGGGCTCTTGTTCGAAGTCACTCGCCTCTTTAAGGGCCGGGCAGGCGGCGGTGGCGGTAGCGCTTGTCGTTTGCCCCTCACCTTCTTGGTCTTGGCAGCGGGGATGGCTCCCCCTTGGTCGCACGACAGTGGCTTAAGCTCGGCCACTACGGCCTCAAGGACAATCTTCTCCTGTCGAAAAGCAATAAAAATATCAGAAATGCTCGGGATGTGTTCCCTCGAGCATAAATCGTGAAGATACTTACCACTTCGCCTCGCTCAAGCACATTCTTCAGGACTTGGCACCCGCGCTTGAGTTCCTTGCCCTTCAGAGTGCCGAACATCTCGGCGACTTGTTTCTCCACTCAAGCCGTGCTTGGGGCTGTATTCGATCAACAAAAGCATTAGCACAAATAAAATTACGCATGAGGAATGAAAGTTACCTATGCAGTTTAGAAGGCTTACCAGAATCAGCTTCCCAAGTGAGGTCTTGCCACCCGGAGATTTTGAAGAAAGGGTGTTCCCTCCTCCTCAATGGGGACACCCGGTTCATGATATAGTCCCATGCAATGTCCCGATCAGTGAGTCCCATATTAGTGAGCTCACTGATCATCATTAGCATCCGCTCCTCCTCGGCTTGCATGGGCGGGCACGGAGTTTCGATGGTCGGAGTCACTGCTCCGGAGTAGTGGGAGAGCTTCTCTCCACCTTCTTCAAGTAAAACCAATGGTTAGTGCATATAGTGAGCCTAGTTGATATTCATAGAATTGCACATAATTGCACACAGTGAGCATTATTTTCCTTATTCATATTCAAGTAATTTATATTCATAGAATTAAATTGATTGATTGCTTGTTTTTAGGATTGCAATTTTTGTTAGAGACATAATTAGTTAGTGCACATAGTGAGCCTAGTTGATTTAGGTTTTAATTGTCAAAACCTTAGTTTATTGCTTCCATATTATTAATTGTTAAGGTTTTGGCATTAGGGTAATTAGGGGTGAATTATTTTGTAGAAATTCGTAGAGTAGAAGATTTTTAAAAAAAGTCGCCTATTCACCCCCCTCTAGTTAGCATCCTCGTCCTTATAGATGTTCTTCATGTCCCTCATGCTAAAAAAATCTACTTTTTGTTCATTGTTTCACCTCTGATAATAATGTGTTTCTTGAATATCATCCTGATCATTTATTGTGAAAGACCAGGTCACGAAGAAAATTCTTCTTCGCGGGGCATGTAGGAGTGGTCGCTACCCTTTGCACTCGAGCTCGTCATCTTCTTCGTCGCGGGTTGTCTACTCCACCATAAAACCTACCCAAGATCATTGGCATCATCGCCTTGGTCATCCTTCTATTTCCATAGTTCAGCATTTACTTTGTCAAAATAAACTTCCATGTTCATCTACTTCTAGTAGCGTGTCGGTCTGTGATGCATAGGGGTGAAAATGGTACGGATAATTTCCGACCGACCGACCAATCGAAGCGCCTCGGATAGCAATTCGGATAATTTTTTGGATATCCGGATATTTTGTTCGGATACGGATTGGATACGGATAAAGTGTCCCGGATACAGATACGGACACGGATATCTCGGATAATATTCGTCGGATAATATCCGAGCGTTTTTTCGGATACTATCCGCCGGATAATATCCGATCCCGTCTTAGCCCATATGTTCCAGCTGGCCCAATTGCCCAAACGACACCAACTCTTGGCGCCAAGCGCTTGTACAAGCCCGCGAGAGTTGCTAAACCCTAATCAGAGAAAACATTTTAGATATTCTTCCCATTTAGCCCACGAGACGAGAGTTGCTAAAACATTTCAGAAAACATTTCGGACTCTGGAGGACAGGAGGACTGGAGGAGAGACTGAGAGAGTTGTCGCCGCCCTCGTTCTGCCTCTTCGGGCTTCGGCTCTTCCCCGTCCGCCTTGGCGCCGATCGACGACCTAGCTCGCCCCGCCGCCTCCCGACCCCTTGCCTCCCAGTTCGCGTGCCGTGCATCTCGTTCTCGTGGCGCGTTGCGCGTGAGCCACCAGGCAGTCGCCCGCCGCCTCCGGCCTCCCCCGACTGCCTCCCCAACTCGTCGCGCCATCGCTCCGTCGCTTGTACTCATGGCGTGTCGTCGCTCGTACTCCTGGCTCCAGCTCGCCGTCGCCCAGGGCACGCAGCGGCAGCGCGCGATGCCGAGCTCTTGGCTCCAGCTCGCCATCACCGGGTCTGGCTCCAGCTCGATGTGGATGAGATTCGATTCAATTTGATAATGGGGGCTGGTAGCCCTTGAGTCGATTGAGGCTTTATATTACCAAATTTTGTGTCTGCACCTTGTGCTTTTTTGTGTTCATTGCCCACATTTTCTTAATTTATGCAGGTTGATGCTACTAAGCGTGGTGGGTTAGCAAGATTCATCAACCATTCCTGTGAGGTAAGCTGTTCAACATGAAGCATTCAACTGTGAATCTGTGATGCTTAACATGCTAAATAGCGGTCTCATATTTGCCATACGGCCCATACCAGCCGAATTGCTATACAAAAGTAATCACTGACACTGAGGGCCAGAAGAATATTTTCATTTACGCAAAGAGGCGTATATATGCTTTCTTGATCCAAGATATAAGAAAAGGCTAGTGGAGTATTTTATGAAAAAGATCTACCGTGAGATGTATGACAGTGAACTTACTGCATTCATGGATGTAGTTAAATAATTGTTTCAAGCATACAATGTCATCACACCTGCTGCACAATCTTCACAAACTAGTGAGGTTTCAAAATCTGTCACTATCGCTCAAGAGATCAAAGAATATTTGTATGACCAAACTATGACAAGCCATGATGACAACAATGAATTAGAAATCTACATGAAAGAACCATGCATAAGGTATATTGAAACCAATGATGACAAGTTTGATGTGTTGGCATGGTGGAGGGATAGACAAGGGACTTTTCCTGTCCTTTCACAACTAGCTCGAGATGTATTGGCTATTCAAGTGTCAACAGATTGCTTTCGTAGCATTGATCTTTGGTGGGCGTGTTCTTGATCCATATCGTAGTCGACTAGATCCGAGAAATGGTCGAAGCATTGATTTGTGTCAAGGATTGGACACTTGCTTCAAAACAAGGTAGTCAGTCTATTCATAATTATGAAATCTGTATGAATCACATATCAATTTTTATTTATCTTTCTACACTGCTAGGGATTAATATTTCTAAGGAAAAGGTTGCAACATTCATAGATGAGGTTGATACGGAGGTCAATGAAAAGGCAATCGATCAAGAGGTTTGCTACATGATAAATAAAAATTATTTGATGTTATCAACTTTGCCTCTTTGTTTGTGTGTGATGTTAATTAAAATATCTATTGTACATAGGATGATATTTTGGTTGACACCTAGAGAACTTAATGAAGGTCGTCACAAGCAATGTTGCTAATTAAACAATTAAGGGTTTGTCTTTGAAGATTTGTTGCCTCGTCCTAATTATTTCTAGTTTTTCTATGTATTATTTCTGATACAAAGTTTAATAATTTTATGTTGCTTTCATGCTTCACATTTCAGGTATCTGTGTATTTTGTGGTGATGCTCCATCTGAAGCTAGGATGTCATATAATTGGGGTATCAATGCATGCAATAGAGGTTTGTTGCTTATAAATTCCTAAGGGGATAGTTAACACAGTTCGTTAGAATTTTGAGGTGTTAGTTGTAGCTAATGATTGAAAATAATTTATTACCGGTTCAAGAAGCATTCGAGGTGGGATAATAGTGAAGTTGGGACCCACGATAACATTTGAACCGAACTACATAATCTAATTTCCCAAATAAAGCAAAGCAGATAGGTAGGGTAGAGAATTTATCAATGAAATTTGCCAATGCATGGTATTTACAAGAATGTAGAAATAAGTCTTGTTAGTATTGGTTTGATACGGTAGATGGAGCATTGGCCCAACTGTTGGTGATTTTGAACTTTTACAAACTCACAAATTGATGGTAAATTTGAACTAAGGTGGTAATTTATTAAAATTGCAGATGGTAACTTATGAAGTTTTGGGTGGTAATTTATAGAGATTTTGGGTGATGTTGTGTTAAACTTGATATGGTTACTTCTTTTAGTTGATTTTTGAATTCCTTAAGTTATCTTTTGAATTTGTATGATTGCTCTTCTATGAATTTTCGTTGTGCTTCGATTTGTGTGGTTCATTGTTCTTCTTCTTTCCTTCTTTCTTTTTTTTGCTATACTCCAATCAGTCAAAATTCATATTCTACTCTGAGGGTTTTGAGTTTGTCCTCATTTTTGGGGGTACATGACGGTGAAATTTACCCGACTTGGCTCAACATAATTTTGCCAATTTAAGCTGTTAAAGAGCGAGATAGAGGATGTAATGTATGCATAGCGACTAGAGGTAACTTGATTGAAGCTAGAAGATAAAAGTTGCGTATATGAAAACATCATGATAAAAATGGTGAATCTCGATGGCGATTAATCAGCGAACTATGAAGTCGTCATTGTATATGGACTAGTATGGTGCCCGTCTTATTTGCAGCGGTATTCATATAAAAATTAATTGATGAAAGGATACAACAAGTGTATACTGCAGAACTCATAGAAAACCAGAGTTGCTACTGATTGAAATCCTGGAGAAGGGTATTTCACACGATAACTTGTCACTAAAAATTTGACAATACCAGAATGTTTATAAGCATTTTTGGAAACATTAGACACATTTACCCAGCAAAAGGACTGACAAAGAGTACACTTGAGCTTTACAACAAAAGGCAGCTCTGGCAAATATTTAGTTGTTCCAAAAAAAGCATTCATACTAATCTAGTTGCCTTCCACAGATGCAGCCTGCAAGAAATTAAAAAAAGGTCATGCCGACAATCAGTTGAACGCAGTTTAAAAATTGCAACGTTGTGCCCAATTCCAATCAATTGGCAACAACTTATGGAAATACTCTATGGCAAAGAATGATATATATAAGTTCACGGCGCTTCTTCAGCAAGCTCTCCTCGCGGTGTGGCGGAGGCGGAGGAGGATGAGGTGGAGGGGAACACCATGAATGTTGTGGTGGTACACCCCGACCGAGTGGCGACCTCGATGTTGCAGCTATATATAAATAGCAATAAAAAATAAAAAAAGATTGAGTAGTTGCGTAGGCCAACAAAAAAAGTTTTCTGATAGTTCCAACAATAATCTTACCTTCCTGACCAGTATCCAACTCCAGATCCACTGCAACCATAGGATGTCTCCTAGTTTTCCTGTTCCTCCTCTGTCAAAAGAAACAGCAGTTCAATGTAAATAATCATGGTGATGCACTGGTGCATCCTTTAATTCCATACAACATACAGAGAGAAAACATACTTCATCATCTAGAGCTTCAACATCAATAGGTGAGGTCCCAATACCCGTAGGGATCAGAGCCTCACGCTGGTTCCCATTCCCAACAATGGGAGAGCCTGCGTCCAAGTTTATGTCAGTTTTATCCCAGGAACCATCCTTTGCTCGCTTCCTCGTAGCGCTGTGCTAACATTACTCATTCTCCTTTCAAGCGTTGGTTATGCAATCATATTCGCAATCCACTTGTAAATATCATAATCCACACGTAAATAAGTGAGAAACCAATAAGTCATTGTGGTTCATGTTAGGAGAAATAGTCCTAACAATCAAGATAAGCAATGATCAAGGCTTTCTACCATGTTACCACTTAAAATACTTAATCAGGCACCAAAATTTTGACCCAACAAAAATCCAAATGAGCAACATTGCAGAACACGGTAAAAATTCGGGATGGCTAGTTACTGAGCGTGCTAAAATCATCTAATTACAACAGAAGATCAAACAAAATGCTACAAACAACTTATGTCATTTTCCTTTTTGCGGTATGGCTGATTGCCTGTAGCCGTTTATAATCTATACATAAGTGTTGCTGATTTGTGTACAATTACTCATTTTTTATCTGTTGTACCCGCAGGCGAGCTTGCCTTCTACAAGTTCTTGGTGACTCCATCTAATTTTCTGATCTTGGATGAACCAACAAATCACCTTGGTATTCCATCAAAAGATATGCTTGAGGTTGCATGCGGTTCTCATTCTTTGCAAAATCCTTTTTTAATGATCTATCAGTTCCTTATTTTCTGTTGATATTTCTTGAGTAGAGCAGTTCTAATAAGTGCTTTTGTGTGCATGACAGGAGGCAATAACAGAATACCACGAGCACTGAGGGTATGATTTCTCATGATCGGTATTTCATAAAACAAATCGTTAATAGCGTCATTGAAGTGAAAGATCAAACTATCTAGGACTATCAAGGAGATCACAATGTAAGTTATCCTATACTCGCTTCAAATTTCTGATTGCATTGGGAGTGAAATATGTTCTACTCTTTCTTGCTTATGATAATTTCTTGTAGTACAACAACATATTCATTAATCTATCTATAGTATTCTCCACTTAATGCGGAGTTAAGTGTTTCATCTTTTCTACCAAATTATATGCTGTTGACATGCCAAAGTAGTATGTCAGCAACCATAGCGATAGTAATAGTGAAAGACAATGAATCAGAATCTCCAGTTTAATGAGAAGTTTCCTTTTTGAATTAACATGAACCTCTTGGGCAACAAAATCATATTGCCCATTCTGGCTACTCAATGAATAAATTAGCAATAAGCCTATGAATTTTAATCTTAGGACATAAGTACACCAAAACACACACACACACTCTCTCTCTCACACACACACACAAATGATGAAATTTTCTTCTTATTTTTTGCAGTATTATCTTGAAAGGAATCTTGAGGCCAGAGAGAGGAACTGCACGTGAGGAAGAGCTAGAGGAGAAAGCCCCCAAAGTAAAAGCCAAGTCAAATATGTCGAAGGTGAATATCTCTACTATCCGTTTGCAATGCAAACTTGGGTGTGAACTACAATAAATTTGCTATGGTTTAGTTTACCAAACTGATGTTCTCTTTTTCTGAACTGCAATGTAGGCAGAGAAAATTGCCAGAGAGAAATCAAGATGAGACCTTCCAACAAAGCAAACAAAAATCAAAATTGCTAAAGAACGCAAAGAGGTGGAAGTAAGGTGTCATAGTTACTGATTTATAGTGGCATTCAGAGACATATATCCTCTGCGACGCCGGTGCTAGGGAGGTGCCTGGCATGCTGTAATTCTATAATCCGTACATCAACAGAAGCACTGGTACACATACATTAGAAAGTAATCCTAGTAGTAGCATCATAGAAGACCAAATGTTGTAACTAAGCAGAAATATTATGTGACCTTGTACATAGCACAAGCGTTTTCGGTGAAAGCATGGTTTATTTTGTAATGAATAGAAAAGCCATTTTGTTCTTCCAACCTTGTCACTCCCACAAAAGAACCACAAATTATACAATGCCACTATCTTAGAACAATTCTATTATCATGTACAATCTATACTAACTAATACCCATCAAGATAAAGCATGAAGTTGAAATGCAAGCAAGAAAGCAACAAAGGAATGCAAATCAGACCGCCTCATGACCGGAAAAATCACCAGTATGAAGGTTTAACGTGCGTAAGTGTTTTTCCCCAACTTGTTGCTTTCGGGACTGTCACAATGGAACATCAATATTAAAAGGTAAATAAATAAGATGTACAAAACAAAATATATGCTAAATAGAAGGCATAAAAACATAATTGTCTATGGTTTATGAAGTACACCATGATGGTAGGTCTAGGAAAACCATTCTCAATGTACACCATGATACATGATGGTGCCTATAATAATTTTATCTTATAGGTTAAAAGTACTAAAAGTTGATAGATTTAAAATTTTTAGCCTAGTAAAACCCTAGGTTGGCAAGAACAATAGTACACCACACAATCTAAAACTAATTCCATGCATACCAAAAGCAAATGTGAAAAGACTGAAAACAAAAGCAGAAAGATGTTGCAAAGAAAGATCATCTATACTCTGAGATATATATACTAACCGGTGGGGAAAATAAAAAGATTTGGTAGCAGAATATACATGTGAATATGTGATGCAAGCATTAGGTCAAAATGAAATAGGAGTCGACTTTACCACTCAAAACACTTAGAATCAAAGCTCAACAAACTTGATATAAGCTCAACTAAATATTTGGAATAAAGGGATCTTTAGAAAAAGAAAAGGTTGTCCTGGTAACAACATTCATCCCAAAGTCCCAACTAAAACCATGAATTTCAGCTAACCCACAAAAAACTCTCAACATGGCATGCACCATATTCCTCCAGAAAGCATAGACAAGGTTAACAGAAAATAAAAGTGAACCCCTTTGAGAATCAAAGGAAACATTAAAACACTCAGGCACACACAAGTACAAAACTTCAGGCCACCATGATCCCTCATCCTAAATGGATACCAGAAAGGTCTGTTGCTGAAAAGTAAAAGAGGACAAACAAGCTTTAGAATGGTCACTATAAGTTCAAGAGGCAAACCAGTGGTGACTTCAACACCAGGTGTTTCAAAATTTTACGGATGACCGGAGTTACGCTTCCCGCACTACGGAAAGCTTTCGGATCCTCCATCTGCAACAACAAAAAGGACCTTCTTAAGTAAAATAAACGCAAATCCCTAATCGATGCGACATACGAGAGATATGACAAAATGAAACATGAGGAAGGGCGTATGCGATACTATTATCTCCCTAGAATAAACTTAGATGATAGCTCAATCATTATGACCCTAAAATCTAGGTTGCATTTCCATTTGTTGTTTTTAAGTATGCTAATTTGGCAACCATATATGATATAGTGTCCTTCGTTCTTAGCCTACTCTTTCATATGTAGCTTGCACGAAAATGAATAGTTATGAATAAGAACAAAAGGATGATGTTGCCATGGAGTTTTACATTATCGATTGATGGGATAATAGCTGCTCCACATTGTCGATGGTTTACGATTGATATTTCAAGTCTTTGCCATCAAGCATCATGGATTTTGAATGCTCAGGTGCAAAAAAAAACCCTGATAGACAGACAAAGAAATGATGGATTATGTGGATGTCTGATCTGACAGCTAAAAATTGTGGCGGTTGCTCTGCTTTATGCAAATTTAATCCTATACACCAACTTGGTTGAAATGATACAACATGGGCATGGATGCAACATGGACACAAGAACCACTTCATAAAAATGCTAACATATATCAAGTAAAAGTGAAAGAAATCATTTTAACTTAAAATTTAATTATATATATTTGGAAGTGCACATATTTAGCACAAAAATAAACATCCACTAAGGAGGTAAAAAGAAAAAAATAGAATCAAACAATATTTTTGTCCATTCTAATACTTAGCTCTAGACCTGTTCATGGGCACTGAATTGGGCTTCTAAACCACGAGTTGTCGGACTTGTGGCCAGGCTAACGCCTAACATTTTAGGACTGGTTTTTGAAGCTTGTTCCAAAGACAGGTTTGAACAAGTGGATTTAGCTCTCATGTTAGCACCGCAATTCATCAAGACTACTAAATTGTCAAGACAACCAAATCGACAAAGTGTAAAGAAGTTTTATTTCATTTGTTATGTTCTCGCAATCAGCACTTCAAAGATGTTGCTAGAACATGTCAATGACATGCCGCATCATACGCTTTAATATCGAAATAGTCTAACACTAACGATACATGTCAAGACGTTGTTGCTTGTCCAACAAGCGCTGAACACGGGTGTGCTGTGCAACATTCTGGAGATATTCTAACATTCAACGCACACATGTCAGTCAGGAACTTGTTGTTTGTCCAACAGGTGCTGGACACGGGTCTGCTCCGCAACAGAAATATTTAATATGGACACAGGAAAATAACATATTTCCAAAGGTCGTATAAGGCCAAAGAGCTATGAATATTACATTTTATTGCACTACATCAACATGTGTATACCACTGAAAAACTTTGGATACAAATTATGATAATTTCTATTTGGATATCAATTATTAATTTACAGAGAGTCAATTTGATCTTAAAAAGGAAAATGCTAACAGAAAGTACAGGAATTTGCTAGATTATCAAGGGAACCAACTTCAGACTTAATACATAGTGCACCATTTATCATTTTCCCAACATGATCACCATCTTGAAAGCGAAAATGTTTGATTTTGCGAGAAATATATAGAGTTCTAACAAATACATTCTCGAAGAAATTGGACATATGTCAGAAAGGAAACATACGTGTTGTATGAAGTTCTCATAGAAAATATCCATCGACTACAATTGTAATACCTTTTGTTTCTCCTATTTACCAAATTTGCAAAACCACTGTGGGCACAAACCTATCAGCTTCTTCCCAACTCAGGCTTCATGGGAAATGGAAATTATGTAATAGCCCTTCGCGATGAGCATTAATCAAAACCAGGCGATACAAAAAGAATTAGGATCGGGATGAACAACTTACTTCAATTTGTGACCCCAAAAACGCATTAAGATTAATCTCTACTAGGCCAATTGATTTCGATTTGAAGCTTTCTCAAATCTAACAAAAACTCTCATAGAATCCCCAAAATCTCACAACGACGGAGTATTTTGAGCTCACCGTGATTTGTCGTGAGCCGTGAGGTGGAGCAGCGTACTAGAGCATGCATCCGTGGCCGGCGGAGGGCACGGTGGTCGTGGTCGAACCAAGAGGGGTTCTTGGGGTTGAACCGAGGAACTCATCGAAGAGGACTTGCCCAGGCGCATGCCCATAGGGAGGCCGAGGTGTTCGAGTTGGCCTTCTCCACAGCGCCCACGGCGAGAACTCGATGGTATTCACCGATCGCTTCCACTGACTCTGTTGCATGCAGGCCGGGCACGAGGCGGTGATCGATCACCGACGGGTTCCGCGACGACGAGTCGAGCAGGTAGAGAGGCGGCGAGGGGAGGAGACAACGACGAACGCCTGGCATGCCGCGACGGGACGAGCGATGTGGGAGTGCAGGGCGACGCGAGAGAGATTGGGGGGGCGGCACGAGGAGATTAGGGCTGGGGAGTGGGAGCGCTGCCGCTGTGTACGTGTGGAGTGAGAGGGGGGTGGGGGCTGGAGAGTGGGACCCGCGGAAGAACGGACCGCTGCCACCAACTCGTGTTTTATAATAGTAGAGATACCATGAAATTGTATTGGTACTAGAGGTTACTTCTTGATTATTTTCCCTGTATTTTTTCCTACAATTTTTCCGCTTGGATTGGCTGAGTTTCGACAATACGACAACGCATCCAGACACATGTATGATGTATGGTCTAGAGGAGACGGTAAAAAAAACAGATGGCTTGCTTAGATAGTAAAATGAAGCTTGGGTCGTGCGCTCAGCCAATTTTGAGCCATGAACACCGCACTGCGAGTGTGGGGCTAGCTGTAAGGTGATTTAAGCAGATTTTTTCTTTGCTTTGTTTTAAGTTTAAATGAGGTGTGAAGAGATAAAAATGTTGTGCATGGATGGAAATGAAACAAAGGATCGAGCAGATTATTTATAGGAAAGGCGACCATTGATTTCTTTCGCTCAGAGTGATTTGAAGTTTTCATTACAAAAGGTTCACTGGATTCCGCCGCATTTCAATTTTTGATTTGTCGCCACAAAGCATTTGTTTCTTAAGTTCTGATTGACAACAGGATGGGAGATTTAATCGAAAACCTTTTCACATTCTATTATATGCATCGTTGTGAAACATTTCATTGGGGAAAAAATAGTTGCTGCTTGGAACATGCCTTGTTTGTCTTGAAGATTTTTGCCTCGCCCTAATTATTTCTAGTTTTTCTATGTATTATTTCGATACAAAGTTTAATAATTTTCACATTTCGTATATGTCTATTTTGTGGTGATGCTCCATTTGAAGCTAGGATGTCATGTTTTGTGCAATCAAAATTTGATCGCTTCTTTTGTTTTCACTTCAAATCTCGTGTAAAGATGACCATGGAGGCCATGGACCCTAATGGCCCGACCGATGCTTAGTGCTATGCATGTGATTTCTTACTTTTGTATACTTCCTATGAATGATGTGCAACTTCTATAGATGATGTATAAGTGCAATTCGAGATATGACTCGGTGTATTACTATAAAGCTGTATGGTTTTAACGGTCTTGATCTCTCAATGTCCTATACAATTTATGTTGGTTTCTTATCGATAATATTAGTTGTAGCATATCACCCGTTTGTATTTAGTGTTTACGCGTATTATTCAAAAAATATCCGTTCCGATGATTATCCGAACTTATTTTATCCGTATTCGTCAATATTATCCATATTCGTGATCCGCACTATCCGTGTCCGAATCCGTATCCGATACTATCCGTGTCCGAATCCGATTCGATAAAATTATATGGATCAAATACAATATAAGTGGTTTTCGATCCATATCCGATCCGTTTCACCCCTAGTGATGCATGTCAATAGGCTAAGTGTCATCAGTTACCTTATGTTTCTTCTCATGAACCCTCACCATCTCCTCTTGAACTGATTTATTTAGATGTATTGGGGCTAGCTATTGTCTCTGCCAGTGGTTTTAAGTATTATGTAAGTTTTATTAATGACTATAGCAAGTTTGTTTGGTTCTTTCCTCTAAAGTGCAAGGCCGATGTGTTTCATACTTTCCATTCATTTCAAACCTTTGTAGAAAGACAGATTAACAAGAAAATTCTTTGCATGCAAACTGATTGGGGATGTGAGTATCAGAAACTACATACCTTCTTCAGTCAGCTTGGCATTGCACATCGTGTCTCTTGCCCTCACACACATCAACAAAACGGAGCTGCTGAACACAAACATAGACACATTGTGGAGACTAGTCTTGCCCTCTTAGCACATTTCGGTGTACCACTTAAGTACTGGGATGAAGCTTTCAATACCGCTAGTTGTTGACGTTTGTTGTTGGCAATAATGATTATGGGGCTAGGTGCTGGATCCAAACTCGAAGGTAACACAAGATAGGGATTTATACAGGTTCAGGCCCTTATAGAAGAGGTAATACCCTAGTCCTGTACTCTTGAATTATGATGGTCTATCTTAATGCTGATGATCTGATGCGTATCTCCCCCTTATATAGTGAAGGGGTGCGGTTACAAGGAAGAGTCCTGGTCGGTTACAAGGTGGAGATTCTATCTCTATCCTTTCCCACCGAACTTGTTAACAACTAGGATTACAATCATATCTTTCCTACTAAGGATTGGTTACTATCTTCTGGATTTCCTTATTGCGCACGGCGGTGGTAGTCCGGGTGGTGCCTGTCTCCATGTAGTCAGATTGGCCCATCCCTCTTGGGTGGTCCTCACGGCTCACCATGAAAATACCCGGGGTCCATGTACTCCACAGTAGCCCCTGAGTGCTTTATGATCGAGTTGCTGCCTTTCTAGTCGCATCCCAACTGAGTCATGCTTCACGTCGAGTGCTTCCAGTTCTTGATGCAGCTTCCTGACTAGTTTTCTTTCCATGCCAAGTGCTCTGCTACAGGCAAGGAGATCGTGAAGGACTCAATAGAGCTCCACGCGTTGAGCATTCCGAGTGGTATCCAGCCCAATTATTGAGATATTGGCAATCGGCCCATCTTGGGACGTACCATTGATTAGATTGGTTCTGGTCGAGTGGTACCTGCACCCGACTGTTGTGGTGTACAGCTGGCGGCCCATCATGAGGGCGAAATTCAGCGTTGCTCCCTTTAAATATGAGGCTTTATGCGAACAAAGAGTTTTTCTCTCCACTGCGCGCACTTGCCCCTTCGTCAGTGGTCGGCGAGAGCGGCATCCCCGGTGGTGCGGGTGAGCACGAGACGCCCACCTCTCGGTTTGTATGTATGTGCATGGCTTTGGTTGTTGCATGATTTAGTCGAGAGATCTTGCGGTTTTGGCTAGTCGAATGCTTGTACACCACAAAGACACACCCAAATACCCAATACGGTTGTGCAAAGTCGAGTACAAGTGTAAATCATGACAAGTGAAGTACAATTAATCGAGCGCAAGAGTTTTTCTTTGGCGGGACAATCGATCGATCGCTATAATTCGCTCATTTATAAGACGATTTTTACAATCAACTTCGTGTGTTTTTAGGTCTTTTCCTCTCGTCGCAATAGTATAAATGGGGAACTGGGCCGCACGGCAGACGGCAGCACGGTTTAAATGGGCGTGCAGGCTCGTGAAGATGAATCGGCGGCCCGCAAGACGGGCACGACGGGTCGTTTGCCCGACGATTCCGGCCCGAAGCACGATGGGCGCGTGCGGCCGACCGCCCGACGACGCCCACCTCTATCTGCAGTGTGTTCATTGCTAGGTTACCGCCGCCGACTCCAAATCTGGCCGCCATCGAGACCTTTGTCAAGATGTCTTCTTCCCTCTATGACGCCCGCTACCGCCCTCATCCAAAGATTGGACTACCTCGGTGACGACGGAGGAACGCTTGGAGGAGATGGTCGCCGTCGGAGTTCTCCCGGCGTTGGAGTTGATTTCCGTGCATCCAGCTACGGGTGAGTCCTCTCCCACTCCTCGATCTGAGGAAATCATGGTTTTCGAGTCCTTCTTCCAGCGTGGATTTAGCCTTCCCGCCTATGCTTTTTTTCGCGGTCTTTTCAACTTTTATGAGATTGAATTGATCAATTTGAACCCCAATTCCATCCTGCAAATTTCCATTTTTATCCATCTCTGCGAGGCATTCCTTGGCATTTGCTCGCATTTCAATCTCTTTCGCCACCTTTTTCTTCTCAAACCTTATCCGAGCAAGAGCGCCCCAAGGCGATTAGGGGTGCCAGCTTCCAATTGCACGACGGGCTGAAGGAGTCTTATTTCTCCATCCCCTTCAAAACCTCCAATAATGGTTGGCACCAGGAATGGTTTTATTGTGCCAATCCCGATCCAGCTCTTCCTTCTTTCGCCCCGCTCCTGCTCAAATTTTCTTCTTCTTGGGTCTCAGTTCCATCGGATAATGAAATGGATCAAGTTGAGGAACTCCTGGGACTAATCAATAAGCTGAAGGAGGAGGGCCTGACTGGAGTTGGGATCACCATCAGCTTCACCCTCAAGGAGCGAGTCCCCTTGGGATTCGAGTATAGTAGGGAATCTGACCCCACTTGAGAAGTGCCCGAGCCAATCCCACACAAGGTGTTGTTCAACCGGCTGGGCGACTTCTTCACCCTGGGCCGCCAACTCTCCAACAAGGGGTGCCCGAAGGCCTTCACCATGACGCATCTTCTTTTTGAGGTAAATATTTTTTGGCCACCAGTACTTGATCTTTGATCTCTGAGTGACTGTTAACTAACTTTGAGCTTGTCGCCATTTATAGGAGTGATGCGCTTTCTTCTCCGACGCTCTGCTCCCCAACATCCCTCAGCACAAGAGTACCAGGCAGAAGCGACCTGCCAGCCCTTCGGTTGGAGAGCCAAGTGCCAAAAAGGGAAAGAAGCTGGTGGCGGAGCTGCGACATACGATGCTGGTGTGTACCCAACTCGAGCCGAAGTCATGTGCTAACTACTCAAGTAATCGTCATTGACATGGCATGGTCGACGGCCGGTCTCTGGATATGGTTCCGCGCCTCGCGTCGTCCCACTACAACACCCACGGTATCATGTGATGCGCGAACGGAGTACCCAGTGCAGACCCCGCCTGGGTCATCCTGCAATGCAAAAAACGACAATTTACATACAACATGCATTCCGCGGGAATGGTAAGTATTGTGCTCAGGACACCTACCTGTGCACGCCACGTGAGACAACATGAGTAGCCGGTAGGGGGAAGGTCTGGAAGAGGCCGAACTGCCGCATCACTCGGTGCGGCGAGTGCTCCTCGACGCACAGGTCGAAGAGGAGGACCTTACGGGTGAGCCAGAGCCGATGGTCACGCCAGTAAATCTCGGATAGCCTGTGAGGTGCTCGGACCTGGACCTCGTATGTGCTGTACGGTGTCCACCGCACGTCCTCATCCTGCAGCCTGTCGAACTCCCGAACGAACTCGGGGTACGACCTCCTGACCTGCAGGTGGGCGTACACCCACTGCGAAAATAAAAAAAGTGCATGTTATTAAAGTGTCAAAGTAGGGGGTTAGATACAAGGGGGCATACCTGTCGCTGAACCCAGTAGAGGCCCATAGTGGGCCAGTCGATCTGGTGGAGGTATACGTCCTCTGAGTACGGCGACCGGTCAACAATGAGCCTACCGATGGAGAAGCGCTCCTAGGACCACAGCTGCAATAGTAGAACGCAACCCGTCAACAGCACGTTCGGCACTACCTGGGAGACAGCCTCGCAAAGCCCTGTACATGCACGTGAGCACGGCAGAGCCCCACGACCACTGCACCATCTGTTTACAACGGCAAAGTTAGACATGTCCTGTCATAAGAGATTTTAATGAAATGTGTTACCTCCTCCGCCGGGGTGTCGGCGATGAACTGGGCGAACTCGATCAAGTGCTGGTCCACCATGTCCCCGTGCGAGGACGGGAACAGTATCAACCGAACAGGAACAGCAGGTACGCCTCCAGGTGGCGTGCCAGGTCCTCCTCGTTGGCATCCGGGTGGAGAAACTCAGCCTGCAACATTCGGTACAATATTGTCAGCAGCTCAGCGCCTATCCGTTAAATTGCAATGAACGAGGTACTAATCAGAAGCGGAGGCGACCACGCCTTGCCGCTCCATGCCGCCAAATCCCCGCCAGGGGCACGACGGGCTGCGGGGTGTCGCTGCACGTGGGCGAACCGCGCCTCCAATTGCTCACGTCACGCGGCGGGGGCGTCGCAAGCACAATCTTGACGCCCCACGCAGGGGAGTCCTAGGAGGTAAGACACGTCTTGCTGCGTGGAAGCCATCTCTCCGCAGGGCCGGTGGAACGTGTGCATCTCCGGTCTCCACCGGTCCACGAAGCGATCGGCGCCAGGGACCGGTCGTCACGCGAACCGTCGGCGACGGCGGGCTATCCGCGATCGTCGCTTCCACCATCTCGCGAAGCGGAAGTAAGCCGCCGCTCGTAACCTGCACGTAGTGTGTAGCGTCGTTAAAATTCCATTAACAGTTAAGTAAAAGAGTAGGAAAAGTCGGCAGCTTACTGTGGAACCCAGCGTGGGTCGATCCGAAGAAACTCCCTCGGTACCCGAGACCGCAGTGTCCCCAGCTGTCGGCCCTCAACTGCGGACAATCTAGACCGGTGGGTCAAATCCACGTGCTGGTCTAGTAGCTCGGGACAAGCATCAGCAGCACACCCAACTCCCGCCATTGTCGCCTGTGCCTGCGTGGTTACATAGAAAATTCATGGCTAATATTTCTACTACATTGATTCTCAACATTTCTAAATACTAAATACAACATAATCCTAATATTTCTAAATACTATATTAAATCTCTAAAATTGCCTAATATTCTCACTACATTAAATTTCAACATTTCTAAATACTAAATACTAAATACTACACAATCCAAATATTTCTAAATACTACATCAAATCTACAAAATTGCCTAATATTCTCAAGACATTAAATTTCTACATTTCTAAATACTAAATACTACACAATCCAAATATTTCTAAATACTATATCAAATCTATAAACATTTAAGTAATATTCTCAAGACATTAAATTTTTACATTTCTAAATACTACACAATCCAAATATTTCTAAATACTACATCAAATCTATAAACATTGTCTAATACTAGGTAGATAAGCGCTTACTGTTCTTACACGGTTGAATTTTGATAGCATGCGCCGAAAATAATAATTTTTATTTTCGTAAAACCACCCACCGTCAAAAATAGTCTAGAGAAAAAGGAAAAAATATTAGAGATGATAACCTTCTTTTGTCGAGCCTAATACTCTACGTGTTCATCGAGCAATAATACATGTTCGCAAAACCACCCATGGGTGAAAAATAGCCTAGAGGAAAAGGCGAAAAATCTTTGATGAATCTGTGTGTTTTTTGTGACGAAAACATTTTTTCGGTTTTTGTGTGACGTAAAACATTTTTTCGGTTTTTTGGTTGCGCTTGTTAAAAAAATGGGTCGTTAGGACGCCGCATGAATCTATGGGTCGCTATAAATCTTCTGACGAATCTACATTTTTTAAAAAAATCATGATTATGATCCGCTGGCAAATCCATAAGTTGTTATAAACCTTCGATGAATCTATGTTTTTTGTGACGAAAACATTTTTCCGATTTTTTGGGTGACTAAACATTTTTTGGGTTTTTGTTGCACTTGTTAAAAAAAAATGGGTCGTTAGGACCATGGCGAATCCACTCGTCGCTATAAATCTTGAGACAATTCACATTTTAAAAAAACTCGCAGATTATGACTGCTGGCAAATACATAAGTTGCTATAAACCTTCGATTTAATCTGCGTTTTTGGTGACGAAAACATTTTTTCGGGTTTTTGGGTGGCTAAAATTTTTTTCCGGTTTTTCGGTGATTTAAAACATTTTTCCGAGAAAAATGGAGAAAGGACTGAACGTAAGAAGCGTGGATCTGGTTGTTATTTTTTGGACACGTTTCGCTATCCTGAAAAATTAGAAAAGGGCTTGTTCGCGATTTGAAATTAACGGGAGGCTTTTAGTAAACTCTCGCGCCGAGGACCTAAACGAAGAAAAAAAAATATTTTCGTCTCACAAAAATCGCGAAGGACCTATCCGTAATTTGAAGAAACGGAGGGTTTTTTCAAGAAAACGACGCGGCGACATCGTGGCGCCTCGTTGGTCACGATTCTTGCGCCAGATAAGGCTTTTTATGATTCTCAAGACATTAAATTTCTACATTTCTAAATACTAAATACTACACAATCCAAATATTTCTAAATACTACATTAAATATCTAAACATTGCCTAATATTTTCAAGACATTAAATTTCTATATTTCTAAATACTAAACAATCCTAAATATTCAATTAAATTTCTAAATATAACACATAAAATTTTCGACATTACCTTTTTTTTGCATTTAACCCTACTTTTTTCCCTCTCTTTTTCCCTTCTCTTTTTTCTCCTCTCCTCTCCTCTTCTCTTGGCTCTCGGCTGTTGCTCGCTCACCCGAATGAGAACAGTAGCGAGCGCACGGTTTTTAAAAGGAGCCTGTCGCCCCTACCTCGGGCGATCGCCCCACTCTCGGGCGACAGGTTCCATGTGGTCACTTGGATTGGATGCCGTGAGCTAGCCGTTACATTTGAAATTTCAGTTAGTCAGAGCACATATTGCCCCAGTAGGGGGCGATCGCCCCGCACTAGGGCGACAGGGGGTATTTCTGCAAATTTTTTATCCCACCAATTAGTTTTGAAAAAATGATTTAAAATAAATATTAAATAAAAAAAATTCGTAGAAGGAAGAGGTGAATGAATACTTGGATTTCAAATGGGCCGAACTTGGTTAAGTGCATACTTCGTCCATTGGGCCTTTAATCATTAGTTAAACCAGAGGCTCACTTAGTTAGGCTGGGCCTTGAAGAATCCAACGAGTGCTGCTACTATTTGAGGTTGGGCACACTTTGCAGCGTCTCAAACCTTACTCTCCTCCTCCGTGCACACTACTCATACGCGAGAGCGAGACACGTCTCTGACTGAGTCGGGAGGCTTCGGCACGGCACCGCCTCGGCGATGGAGGCGGAGGCCTCCCACGACGAAACCTTAGCCGCGGCATCTTAGCGGCGGCCAAATCCCTACGCCGTCGACGCCCGAGGCGACCACAGCTGCATCCGTACGACGCGCACCGCCTCGTCCTCCATCTCCGCCGTGGAAGTCGCATCCCTACGCTGCTCTGCCTCTTCGCCGAATCTCTTACCCTCTTCGTGTCCGCTTCGGGTACTGCTTTCTCTCTCTCGCTCGCTTGCTTTCCCCGCGGCATCGACAATTCTCGCTTTGATTTGAATTGGCTGATATGGTCCGATGAGCTTTGGATCTGGGTGCCGTAGGGCAATTATAGGGTTATAGGGTTAGTGTTTGCGTGTGATGCGGTTGTTGTAAAGGCAATCTAGGGTTTTGGTGCGTGTTCTAGTCTACTAGTCCGACTTTCTTGTCCATTTGTTGCTTCGGTTGAGCTAATCTAGGGTTTGGTTGCTGTATACGTGTGAATTTTGCAGTTCTTTATCGCTCCGATGGATCCTTTTCCTGTACGCGGTATTGCAGATTGGGGAGCAGGAATTGGAAGAAGGATTGGATTTGGGGGAATTTTATGCGACTGATGGCACTACAGAAGGCACTTACATTGGGTCTCTTGAGCCGCTTCTCAAAAGTCCCCATCTTGGTTTGGGGCAGAGTATTGAGTAACTTCTTATTTTCTAGAATGATTAAACTTGTGTCATACTATCATGTTGACCCTAGTGTCATTCATTCTCCATTCTGTAATTTTATGACATCTTCTGTGCCCCCCACAATTGTGATAAGTTGGTCAAATAATCCTTGTTAGTTATTTCTGTGGTTCATTTTTTTGGCAGACACATACAGGCAATTTGCTTATCCTCAACCAACAACTTACATCTGAACATATATTGCACGTAGACTTGTGTTAGCATCATTAAAAGCTGCTACAAATTGTTATGGTGGTGCAGTTTTGGCTTGGTCTTGACTGTTTGAGGTGCATGTGATGAAACAGGACATTATTGTGTTATTTTGCTTGTTTTGGCTACCACATTTTTGTAGTTTATGCTGTCTGTGTATCCCATCTGGATTCTGAACTTTGGATTAGTTTTGTAGTATGTCCGTATTTGGAGTGTCATCTGGACTGTGTGTACCGCATATTGGATATTTATCATATTCACAACTTGGTTGATTTCTTACACCTGTAGTTCCTTATATAAACTCTACTTGTTTTTACCCATAATAGTCCTACTTGGTTGTCTTCCCCACGAGTTTCCCTTCCTGGATTGCGCCTCCTTTCCATGAAATGTCATCAAGAATTAGTTGATTTCATACTGTTGTAGTTCCTTACATTTAGCCTACTTGTTTCCCTATAATTATCCTAATTGGTTGCCTTTCCATTATGTAACCCTTCCTTGATTACACCCTTTTGCAAAGGAGAGTCTTCGGCATTAGTTGATATATTTATAGAAGTTTTTAAGAACACGCCAACCATATAATCGGTGACTAGTTCATCGGGTAGCTCTTGTCACCAAGTTTTATTTTTATCTATACTGTTTGGACATTTATATTTTTTACAGAGGTGCCACTTTCTCATTTGTGGTCATTTTTACACTAAAAGTCCTTTACGCAGCAGTGGTGGCTAATTACTCAAAGTCCTTGCTGAGCTAAAGATAGTTTTAGCCGATTACTAGTTGTTTCTACTTTCTATATACTCTCCACCTTTGGTCAAGATTCTTGTCCAATACAATTGGTTTCGGTAAAAATTTTAAAACTGTAACATAATCCTACGTCAGTGATTTCACTCCTTATGAATGCATAGTTGCATACAAGCTTTAACCGGGCATGTATGTCGTCCTTGAATATAATCATGATCTGGCCTTCCTTGTTGAATAATCGCTGGACTCTATCCACAAGATTATTGTTCTTTGCTGATCTCGTATATAGAAAAAATTTGGTCTCATGGATTTAGGGGGCCTCACGTTGTTTGCTTTGCATGCAAGACTCTTGTGCTTGTTTAGTTGCACTAACTAGCAAACTAGCTAATAGTGCATAAACTACCAAACTAGCTACTATTAGCCATGTGCCCGAAACTCAATTTGCGATAAAATTATTTGCAAATAGTACTAATCTTATCTAAATAATAATATTCACTTTAATGTGCAATGGTTAAATGTCTAAATCAATTCACCGAAGCATATAAATTCTAAATACTTGTTTACAAACTGGAGCTTAAAATTATTTTTAATTTCACAAACTTAAATAATAACATTATAACACTTGAGATTGTAAATTTGTAACGCTATAATTCGAGATCGATCGATCGAAAAGCATCACCTGCTGCCCCATAGGCGCAAAGGCATTGAAGAGGTAGGTGACGAATACTCATACTATGGGTACCCCACAGTAAAGTATGCATCTATTTCAAGATCGTATTTCTCTCAGTCGTACGGACAAGGCGGCAAGATCGGCAGTCATGCAGAATGCTGGAGAGGGTATTACCAAAGTCTCCGTCCATCACAGATGAGATTATCACTGAATATTGGCTGGAACACCAGATGATCCGTCTTGAGCCCAGCTCTAGGCCTCGCTGAGGCCACGGCGATCCTCGGCCTCGCTCAGCCCACCAGGCGGTCCGCTCGCCGCAGGTCGGACGCCCATGAGTTTCGACCGGCCTCAGGTCGGATCCCTAACGAGCTCCGACTCAGCGACCTCCGCCACGCCACCAGTCGACTTCAAGCAGGTCACCTGCCTCGTGGACACAACGGCCATGCTGGAGCAGGTGGCTCCTTCCCAAGGTAGGTCGTCTAAGTCAAGCGTTCGTCCCTTCGCCCCGTCATGCACAGTGGAGAGACGCGCTCCCTCCTGAGGCAACGCCAGAGCACAGCAGAACGGCGCCAAGATTCGACAACCGCGAGAGAGGGTGTGCGCTCCTTCCCAACGGAACGTCGCTTGCTGTGTCTACCAACCCAGTCATGGGATGAGCAGGAACCTGTCAGTCACCAGGAACTTGTCAATCATCAAGACCGAAGACCGGGACTCCCGGGTATAGCATACCCCTACCTATTTTCTCCAAACTCCCTAGCCCCTTCGCTTATATAAAGGGAGGCAGGACCCTCAGGGAAGGGCATTCGATTCGATTCGACTTAATTCGACTCGTCAAACATACAGACGAACATTTCTAGCTCCCAAGCTTTCGCTCCTCACTCAGACGAGCACTCAGGGCCTGTCTTGAGCCCTCGCTTGTAACCCAGTGCAGTCCGCTGCACCCCAAGCAATACAAAGCCATCACCACGAACTGGACGTATGTAGGGTCGAGGATGCGCCTAGAGGGGGGGTGAATAGGCGTTTTACAAAATTCGATCGCTCACTAAACAATCGCTCTAATTCAACCCCTAAATCAAAACCTAATTAATTTATATGCGGAAGCGATAATCTAGGTTTTGACAATTAAAGCCTAAATAAACTAGGCTCACTATGTGCACTAACTAAATTATGTCTCTAAGCTAGAATTGCTAAATTGAACTAATCAATAATACTAAGCAATTCTACAATCAAGCAATCATGAATATATCAACAATGTAAATACTTGAATGTAAATGAGACAAGAGACAAACGACGTTTTTCGTGGTGTTCGGAGACTTGCGGTCTCCCCTAGTCCACGTTGAGGCAAGCCCGACGACTCGGACCGGCCCCGCCGAGCACCGCCTCTTTCCACTAGTCGTGGTTTTCACGCTCGTGGCGAGGCTCAACCCGAACCTTCACAAACTTGCCGGGCTTTCACACCTTGAGAGCTCAGCGCCAAGACGACGCCACGCTGCCTAGGAGCTCAAGAACCTCCAAGAGTAACAAGCGCTCCTCCGCTTGAACCTCACCGGCACTGTGAACGCGCTCCTCGGTGATCACCAAGTGCAACACATGCACAAGGCCTCCTCAAGTGCAACACATGCACAAGAGGTACCCAAACCACTTCCTAATTGCAACGAATGCAATTAGCCTCACTCTTAGCTCAAGAATCAAATGGGAAGAGCAACACATGCACTTCACTCCCACAACCTCAAAACACAAACAACAATACCAAAGAACACAAGCCCCAAGCCCCCCAAGGGGTATTTATAGCCCCACCAAGAAAACTAGCCGCTTGGGGCTAAATGGGCAATTCGGTGAAATCTTGGTACTACCGCCCTCTAAGGGGCAGTAGTACCGCCCAGAGTCTCAATCGGCGGCTTGACTACAAATCGCAGACTACCGCCCTCTGGCGAGTAGTACCGACTTTTATGTACTACCGCTCCCCATCGCCAGCAGAGGTGCGGCCTCAGACTTCGGAAAACATCTTGACACTTTGGAATAAAGCTACCGCAGTAAATCGCGGTAGTATGGCCAAGCAGTACTACCGCACCTCCATCTTGATCTTGCAGATCCTACCAGGAGAAAATCGAATAAACTCCAAATCCAATTCTCCAAAAACCAAACCCGTTCTTTGAGCCTTAAAGATGATCAACGATGATCAACACACGTGCAAAACACACTTGCACCAACTTAGCTCATGCTCAAAGAATCTCAGCCAAATTGCGAAAACGCATTCCGCAAGCAAACACCGAACTTACGCGTTCAACCCTCTAGCCATGTAAGGATCAACACATGACCTTTACACTTTGCAAAACACATTTGCAAATGCCAACACATGCTCTAGAATCGAAACGCATAACTCCAACGCTTATTTGCAAAACACATTTGCACAACCGCAACCAAAACCAAATGACGAAAACACATTTCGCCAACAACTCAAGATCTATTTGCAAAACGATAGCAAATCAAACTTAAGTTTATGAGATTAATCCCCTAGCCATGTGAAGGTCAACACAAGACCCGGTCAACTTGCCAACACCGTTGTAAGCCCCACTCACATGCTCTCGGGATTCCTGACTCATAAACCTCGTCTATTCGACTTGAACTTGCAAATAACACGATAAACACCATTTCATGCTTGAGCACTACTCTTTGCAACACATGCAAAAGTCTAGCTCCAAGCAACATCAATTCACGATGCATGAACTCTCTAATTGCAACACATGCAATTCTCTAGTTCCATGCAACACCAAAACCAACTCCACATCAAAACCAAATCAATCAGTATGAGCTCTTTACTGCAACACATGCAAGCCTCTAGCTCCAAACACACAAACATTAAATCATGCTTGAGCTCTCCTTTTGCAACACATGCAAAACTTAGCTCCAAGCAAACTCACGGTTTTATAAAGATTGTTTTATAACCAAAACATGAAGCGCCAACTAATGCAACACATGCAAAAGTGAACTTCACATAAAAGCCAACGCACTAGCTTATCCTATTTGCAACACATGCAAATCAAAGCATAATGCTGAAAACCAAATACAACCAAGCATAAGTTTAACCCATTCGCAACACATGCCAAATGGTTAACCCTCATGCAAAAACCAAATCCAAATGGTTTGAGCTCGAGTGAACGCGAATGAGATCACCAACACATGATGAAACTGCTTAAAGAGGCAACCCCTCTTAATAGTACGGCGATAAATAACTAGACACAAAGACTAGAAAGTCCTTAGCCTATCTACTTATACCTTCGCCGCCATCGCAAGCAATCCCTTTGGGGTCTTTATAATCATCGCATATTTGCTCCCCGGGATATCAACTTGACTTCATTTCTTGGGATCCATTCTTGACGCCCATCAACTCATGACGCCGTCCTTGTCCCGTTCTCATCCATCTTTGGACCTAACTCAAACATAACTCATGAAACTTGTTAGTCCAAGATGCATGGTTGTCTCAATCATCTCTTGCACTCCATTAACACATAATGGATGCCTTTAGATCAATTGAGCACAACCCTAAATCAATTGAAATGATTTAGTATGTCTTAAGTACAATAATGCAACTCATGCCTTATCATACTTAAGAACTATTCATTTGTCCTTTCTTAATCATGAAACACCATCAACACATGATGAAGTGTTCTCTAATGATTAACACGACAAATGAACTCAATTTAAATTATCATTTAAATTGATTCTTCAAGTTAGAGTGTGAACTCCCCCTAAATATGTGCATCCATGTATTATATGGATTGGGAAACATGATGCACATTGTGGTTAAGTTAACGGGGATATCCATACTTTAACTTGACTCCAAAGTACGCAAATAATACTATGATGAATGCGCATACATACCTTGGGTTTTCCATTTTTCAATGCGATGAGACTAACCAAAGATATTCTAAATAAACAAGTTAGTCTCGATACAAGATTTGTCATTAATAATAATATCGCATTAGGGGATAATCTTAATACGAGATTTGTCATTAACAATAGATTAGATTTGTCATTAACATCAAAACCACAACTAATGATGGTTGAACTTACAATCTCCCCCTTTTTGGTGATTAATGACAAATCCAAGCTTAATGAGCACATTTGGATTAAAACTAACATATCGAGAGAGTTTAAGCTATTTGAATACATATGCATATTTTCAACAATATAGGCATTGACAATTTTAGAATGCATATGAGAATTAATTCTCCCCTTAATCATATTAAGCTCTCTTTTTAAACCAAATGCCAAATGAAATTAAGCTTCCATAATTCTCCCTTTGGCATTAAACACCAAAATGGAAAACTAAAAGATTATCTTGAAAGACATTCTCCTTTTTAAACATTTATCATTAATAAGATTTATCATTATTTCCTTATGGCATTTTTAAATTTGAAAAACATTCTCCCTTTTATTTAATTATCCTCCCTTTAGCATTTAACCATTTCTTTTTAATGAAGGTCATATAAGAATTAGAATGCATACTTATGACCTTGGAGTGGAATTTGAAGAACTTAAGCCAAATGAAAAGATAGGCAATGAAATCCCAAATGAAAAGGATATACAAGGAATAAAACAAGTTTTCATTTGAAATATGGCCTGATACTAAAAGAAGAAAAACTCGAGAATAGACCATATTCGGATTTTGGATACCACTTTAAAAGAAATAAGCACTTTGCAAATATGGATACCACTTGTAAATACAAATAAGCATAAAAAGCAATGAAGGGTATCGCACGGTTTATTTGAAACGCATTCAAATAATTCACTCCTCATTTTATTAGGCTTTGCAAATTTCAATATGATTCTTTTAAAGAATCCAACACTTTGCCTAATAGGGACAAACGAGGAACCCAAAGGAATAGATACCACTTGAGACAATAGATACCACTTGGAGAATCTCAATTATACCACTTGTAAGCATATGGATGAATAAATGCTCAATTTGATACCACTTAGGATCAACTCACGAAGAATTGATACCACTTGAAAGAATTATCGATAATACCGATGGGTATCAGAGCAAGATAATCAAGGCACTATACTTACGGGTATCGAAAGCTCAAGAAGAATCGATAAAATCCAAAAGATTTAGTATCAGAGCACAATAAAGACATGATCTCACTTGGAAGCATTAAAGTGCCCAAAACTTGATATAAATAAACTCCCCAAGATGTACAATGAATGAATCATGGAGTTATTTGCATTTGAATTGCACAAGTTTTGTCTTTTCAAAAGATCAAGTGAAAATCACTCTTTAGATCAATTAAAGTGCTCATAACTGATACTACTTGAAAACTTGATCAAACAAATTTTAGAATTTTTCAAATTTTCCACAAATGAACTTTGGGATAGTAGAAGCTATTGCAAAAGAATTTTTGCAAAAGGAAGTACCAATGAAAAGATATCCCAAAGCGAAGTCGAGAAAAATCTGAAATTTCAGACTTGACCTGCCATGGCGGTGCAACCGCCCTAGGGTCGGTCCAACCGCCCCATGGTCGGATTGCAGCCGCCAGGACCGTCCAACAAGCCTGGCAGTCAAAACCCCGATTTTGTAATTTTTGGCAAAATGATTCAAACGAAGTCCGAAAACTTGAAATTTTGCAGAGATGAACTTTAGACTAATTAAAATGTTTTGCAAAAAGAATTTTCTCAAAATCAATTTTATTTCGAAAGATATGGCAATTTGCGCTTTGAGGCATAAAAGGAAATTGATTTTCACAAAAGCCTCAAATTGCACTTCGGTTTGGATTTCATGCAATTTTGATTTTCATGGCTTAGATTGGTGTATCAAGAGTGTTTATAGCCAAGATTTATGGTGAAAACCAACTCAATGCCATGATTTGAGCATATTTGCTTAAATAGGCGTTTTGGATCAAATCAAATCGTTTTTGAGCCAAATTAGATTTCAACATAGGATTTTCATTTTGAAAGCTTGTAAAACATTTGAAATACATATTAGAATACTTTTACAAAGCCTTTCAGAATTAGGGTTTTTAAAATTGAATTTTGACTTTTGAATCAAATAGTCCAATTAAGAGCAAAAGTCAAATTCAATTAACACAAGAATTCAAATGAAAGCAAGGGTAAGAAATATGAGATTTGAATTATGTGTATGAGTCTAAAATACTATTTTGAATCACAATTCTACACAAGAATTGATCCAAATGGTGAAACTCACTAAGTGCAATAGTATGACCATTACAGGTCAAGTATAGTTTTTAAACGAAGTTTCAAAATCAAATATCTTTTGATAGGTTGGTCTTTTGAAAATCTTTTGAACACGAAATTTGTTAAGAATGACCAACTCTAGGATTTTTGTTTTGGAAATACTTTCAAAATCCTTTTACTTTTAATTCTATGAAAATTATAAGTTTAAATCAAAATCAAGATACTAGTAACTAGATTTTGGAGTTAAAACTCATTTTCTTTTCAACATAGATTTTTGTGAAGCCAAAACCTTTGAGAAACATTTCAAAAGCATTTGTATACATTTTGCAACTAGTTTTTCACAAGTTTACTAATAGTATACAAAATTTTGACTTTTGGCTAAATGGTTGATTTTGAAAATGTATATATGCACTTATATTAATATGGGCACATGTAGGGATGTGATACACATGGATATGATTTAACACTCCCCCTAAATGTGCCACTACTACACTTGCTCAAGATTAGCAATTAAGAGAATAGATGAGAGGCGAGAGCAAGTGTCCATACCAAGCAATCTAAATTGATTCTAGCAAGAATATTACAATACAACCTACACAAGGCTATACGATATGAGAATCAATTTAAATACTTGTTACCGAGATGGCATTGGCTCATGATGGACTTGTTGTTCTTCATGCTTGACACCACTTGTAGAGCTAATGTAATCCTTCTCCTCTTGAGTGGCAAGCGTCAATCCATCTCTTATCACCTAAAAGTCTTTTAGGCGATTTTTGGTACCCAATCCTTGTTGGGTCCGACAACGTTAGTCACAATTGATTTAGGAACCCAAATGGCCCTAATTCTAGCATTTTTAAATTGACTAACATTACTAGAAATAGTTTTTGCAGAATTATTCCTCCTAGGCAAAGTATTTTTATTTTTATGGAAGGGCATGGGAGGACATTGATATTTTGCAAAACCATTTCTAGTTTGATCTCTTCTAAGCATATGATAATTGAAATTATGAAATGGCTTAGAGGATCTAGCAAATCTAGCAAAGGCTTTGCTATTGTTATTTCTCCTAAGCAATTGGTTTGAATTATATTGAGTTGGCTTAGGAGTTCTAACAACTTTAGCAAAACCATTATTAGATTTACTCTTCCTATGCATATGAATATTATTTTGAGCAAGATAGGGGACTTGACAAGTTTGGCTAACACATTGCCATTCTTGTCCTTCCTAAGCAAATAATTATCATTTATGAGAATGGGCTTAGGGTAGTACCTTTGGGACAATCCTCACCGAAATGTCCCTTTTCGGCAATTGAAGCACGTTATCTGTTTGGTCCTCTCTTGACCTTCTTGTTGTGCTCAATGCCGGTATGCCTCATGGTTGATGCTTGTGGCTTGACATCCACTTTGTTAGGGCACACTGAGGCGAGGTGGCCCTTCTTGTTGCAATTGAAGCACTTGATTGTCTTCGTGTGTGACGCGTTGTGCCTCGTCTTGCTATTCTCCTCTTGGAGATGTGCAGGAGTCCTCGCTTGTCTTGAGGCGCCCTTGGCTTGCTCAAGATTTCATCGAGGAGGGCTTTTCCTTTAACGCACCTCTTCAAGTCATTTTCCAACTTAATGACTTGAGCCTTGAGCTCATTATTCTCCTCTACAAGATTAACTTCTAAACACATAGAAGAACTCGAAACAATTTCATTAGAGCAACAAGGCAAATCATCGCTAGAGGTGGATATGCATTTATTCGATGAATTGTTAATAATTGGAATTGAGTGAGGCAATTCATCAACTAAATCACATTGAATTGCAATATCTACACTAGCTTTACTAAATTCCTTCAAAAGGAGTTTCTCATGATTTTCTTTTAGAACATCATAATCATTTTGAAGTGATTCATGTTCTAACTTCAAAATTTTATATTTTTTTTCTCCTTTCCAAGAAATTCATTTAGCTCCTCTAGCATATTCATTAATTCGTCATAAGAGGGCTCACCTTCATCATCACTTACCTCATTCTTACTTTTCGCCATAAAGCAAACGAATTTTTGATGGAATTGAAAAATCGCTGCCGCTGAGGCGGAGGTTGAGGTTGACGGAGTTATCGGTTCATCAATTGATGTAGACGTTGAATGATCATCAACCGACACTTCCTCATCCTTATTGCAATCCTCAATTGTTGTGGATGATTCAAATTTATCTTGAAGTTTGATCCACATTTCATGAGCGCTTGAGAGGTTGCATATGAGATTAAATATTTCTACGCCACAACACTAAATAAAACATTAGTTGCTTGAGCGCCGAGATGTAGACATTTCTCCTCTCCTTTAGTTGGAGCAATTTCATTTAGTGGAGAAGAAATGCCGACATCTACGATCCACCAAATTGTGGGCTCATGGATTTAAAATGATTAATCATAAATATTTTCCATGAAGCATAATTTGAGCCATTAAGCATTTGTGGATCGTGAGAGTGCACTAAACCGCTAGGCGCCATCCTTTTACTCTCTAGACGGTTAAGCCTAAAATGAGAGTGACCGTGGCTCGATACCACTTGTAGGGTCGAGGATGCGCCTAGAGGGGGGTGAATAGGCGTTTTACAAAATTCGATCGCCACTAAACAATCGCCTAATTCAACCCCTAAATCAAAACCTAATTAATTTATATGAAGTTTATAATCTAGGTTTTGACAATTAAAGCCTAAATAAACTAGGCTCACTATGTGCACTAACTAAATTATGTCTCTAAGCTAGAATTGCTAAATTGAACTAATCAATAATACTAAGCAATTCTACAATCAAGCAATCATGAATATATCAACAATGTAAATACTTGAATGTAAATGAGACAAGAGACAAACGACGTTTTTCCGTGGTGTTCGGAGACTTGCTTGGTCTCCCTAGTCCACGTTGAGGCAAGCCCGACGACTCGGACCGGCCCCGCCGAGCACCGCCTCTTTCCACTAGTCGTGGTTTTTCACGCCACAGCAGAGGCTCAACCCGAACCTTCACAAACTTGCCGGGCTTCTCACACCTTGAGAGCTCTCAAGACGACGCCCACGCTGCCTAGAGTCGGCAACCTCCAAGAGTAACAAGCCGCTCCTCCGCTTGAACCTCACCGGGCACAACGAATGCGCTCCTCGGTGATCACCAAGTGCAACACATGCACAAGGCCTCCTCAAGTGCAACACATGCACAAGAGGTACCCAAACCACTTCCTAATTGCAACGAATGCAATTAGCCTCACTCTTAGCTCAAGAATCAAATGGGGAAGAGCAACACATGCACTTCACTCCCACAACCTCAAAACACAGCAACAATACCAGCAACACAAGCCCCAAGCCCCCCAAGGGGGTATTTATAGCCCCCACCAAGAAAACTAGCCGTTTGGGGGCGAAATGGGCAATTAATGAATGCGTACTACCGCCTCTAAGGGCTTCAGAGTACTGCCAGAGTCTCAACGGTCATTAACGACTACAAATCGTGATTACCGCCTCGAGGCGCAGAGTACCGACTTTTATGTACTACCGCTCCCATCGAAGCAGTAGTGCCGCCTCGCACTTCGGAAAACATCGCACTTTGGAATAAAGCTACCGCAGTAAATCGCCAGTAGTACCGGCTAAGCGGTACTACCGCACCTCCATCTTGATCGCTTCGCCTACTGAGGAGAAAATCAGAATAAACTCCAAACCAATTCTCCAAAAACCAAACCCGTTCTTTGAGCCTTAAAGATGATCAACGATGATCAACACGTGCAAAACACACTTGCACCAACTTAGCTCATGCTCAAAGAATCTCAAACCAAATTAAGTAAAACGCATTCCGCAAGCAAACACCGAACTTACGCGTTCAACCCTCTAGCCATGTAAGGATCAACACATGACCCCGACACTTTGCAAAACACATTTGCAAATGCCAACACATGCTCTAGAATCGAAACGCATAACTCCAACGCTTATTTGCAAAACACATTTGCACAACCGCAACCAAAACCAAATGACGAAAACACATTTCGCCAACAACTCAAGATCTATTTGCAAAACGATACAAATCAAACTTAAGTTTATGAGATTAATCCCCTAGCCATGTGAAGGTCAACACAAGACCCGGTCAACTTGCCAACACCTGTTGCAAGCCCCACTCACATGCTCTCGGGATTAGGACTCATAAACCTCGGTCTATTCAAGCTTGAACTTGCAAATAACACGATAAACACCATTTCATGCTTGAGCACTACTCTTTGCAACACATGCAAAAGTCTAGCTCCAAGCAACATCAATTCACGATGCATGAACTCTCTAATTGCAACACATGCAATTCTCTAGTTCCATGCAACACCAAAACCAACTCCACATCAAAACCAAATCAACCGTATGAGCTCTTTACTCGCAACACATGCAAGCCTCTAGCTCCAAACACACAAACACTAAATCATGCTTGAGCTCTCTCCTTTTGCAACACATGCAAAACTTAGCTCCAAGCAAACTCACGGTTTTATAAAGATTGTTTTGCGAACCAAAACATGAAGCGTCAACTAATGCAACACATGCAAAAGTGAACTTCACGTTAAAAGCCAACGCACTAGCTTATCCTATTTGCAACACATGCAAATCAAAGCATAATGCTAAAACCAAATACAACCAAGCATAAGTTTAACCCATTCGCAACACATGCCAAATGGTTAACCCTCATGCAAAAACCAAATCCAAATGGTTTGAGCTCGAGTGAACGCGAATGAGATCACCAACACATGATGAAACTCAAGCGAAAGAGGCAACCCCTCTTAATAGTACGGCGATAAATAACTAGACACAAAGACTAGAAAGTCCTTAGCCTATCTACTTATACCTTCGCCGCCACGCGCAAGCAATCCCCTTTGGGGTCTTTATAATCATCGCATATTTGCTCCCCCGGGATATCAACTTGACTTCATTTCTTCGGGATCCATTCTTGACGCCCATCAACTCATGACGTCGTCCTTGTCCGTTCTCATCCATCTTTGGACCTAACTCAAACATAACTCATGAAACTTGTTAGTCCAAGATGCATGGTTGTCTCAATCATCTCTTGCACTCCATTAACACATAATGGATGCCTTTAGATCAATTGAGCACAACCCTAAATCAATTGAAATGATTTAAGTATGTCTTAAGTACAATAATGCAACTCATGCCTTATCATACTTAAGAACTATTCATTTGTCCTTTCTTAATCATGAAACACCATCAACACATGATGAAGTGTTCTCTAATGATTAACACGACAAATGAACTCAATTTAAATTATCATTTAAATTGATTCTTCAAGTTAGAGTGTGAACTCCCCCTAAATATGTGCATCCATGTATTATATGGATTGGGAAACATGATGCACATTGTGGTTAAGTTAACAGGGATATCCATACTTTAACTTGACTCCAAAGCACGCAAATAATACTATGATGAATGCGCATACATACCTTGGGTTTTCCATTTTCAATGCGATGAGACTAACCAAAGATATTCTAAATAAACAAGTTAGTCTCGATACAAGATTTGTCATTAATAATAATATCGCATTGGGGATAATCTTAATCTGAGATTTGTCATTAACAATAGATTAGATTTGTCATT